>PVKV010012665.1:0-20205 GCA_004027835.1 Alouatta palliata | reverse complement strand
TGGCCTCCCAAAGTGCTGGGATTACAGGCATGAGCCACCGCGCCTACTTGTTTCCAAAAGATTTTTAGGTAATATTGAGTGCAGAGGTGTTATATATAAAATACAGACAGACACACATTTGTAAAAAGATAAAAAGAACCATTCTAAATAGAAAATTTTCATCATTTTTCCATTAGAGAAAATAAATAATTACCCATAATTTCATCATCCTAACACAATGATTTTTTTTTTTTTTTTGAGATGGAATCTCACTCTATTGCCCAGGCTGGAGTGCAGTGGGACAATCTTGGCTCACTACAGCCTCCGCCTCCTGGGCTCAAGGGATTCTCTTATCTCAGCCCCCTGAGTAGCTGGGATTACAGGCACCCGCCACCATACCCAGCTAGTTTTTTTATGTTTAGTAGAGACAGGGTTTCACCATCTTGGCCAGGCTGGTCTCAAACTCCTGACCTCAAGTCATCAACCTGCTTTGGCCTCCCAAAGTGCTGGGATTACAGATGTGACCCACCACGCCTGGCTGATTTTTTAATGTTATGTTGCATATATACCAGTTGAAATAAGCAAATTTATACTTTTTTGATTTGTTATTTCATTTAATACATAATTATTTTTGTTTTATTCACTTCTAATCATTCTCTTTTTTTTTTTGTTTTGTTTTGTTTTTTGAGACAGAGTCTCACTCTGTCACTAGGCACCAGGCTGGAGTGCAGTGGTGTGACCTCGGCTCACTGCAACCTCTGCCTCCCAGGTTCAAGCAATTCTCCTGCCTCAGCCTCCGGAGTAGCTGGGACTACAGGCACGCGCCACCACGCCCAGCTAATTTTTTTGTATTTTTAGTAGAGACAGGGTTTCACCATGTTGGTCAGGATGGTCTCGATCTCTTGACCTCGTGATCCGCCTGCCTCAGCCTCCCAAAGTGCTGGGATTACAGGCGTGAGCCACTGTACCCGGCCAATCATTCTCCTTTTAACAGCGGCTACTGCTTCATTATTTTGAGGACCTGTAATTCATTTAACCACTTTTCTAATTTTAGATTATGTCTGTTCTATTTAGAGAAACTCTTAGGAGTGACGCCAGTGAATCAGGAGAGTGTAAGTCTCTTCCTGGTACCCACCATATATTCACTTTGTGTTTAGCTAAAAGTGCTGCTAGATTGTGGCCTCAGTTTTGTTATGACTTTGCAAGTCCTGTAACCATTCTGAGAAGAGTTTAAACTTTGGGAGGCAACAGCAGGTGGATCACTTGAGGCCAGGAGTTTGAGACCAGCCTGGCCAACGTGGTGAAATGCCGTCTCTACTAAAAATACAGAAAATTAGCCAGGCATGGTGGCGTGTGCCCATAGTCTCAGCTACTGGAGAGGTTGAGGCAGGAGACTCACTTGAACCTGGGAGGTGGAGGTTGCAGTGAGCCGAGATTGCACTGCTGCACTGCAGCCTGGGCGACAGAGCAAGACTCTGTCTCAAAAAAAAAAAAGTTAAAGACAGAGTTTCAGGATGAATTTTATTATTTGCAGCCAACTATAGGATTTTTATAATACTAATCTATGCCAGTATGCCAGTTAAACTCCAGAAATAAATCCAGAGTACTCAGCATTGCATGTATTTCTCTTTGTTTTCTGAAGGTTTCGTGGTGGTATTGAGTGCAGTTATAGTATACAAAATAGTACTAATATTATGGTTATTTATGTCTTATGAAATCCTCCCGATTGGAGCATTTTCTTCAGTAATTATAATGTTAGAAAAAATGAATAATTATTTATGGTTTTGTGATCCTAACCCAGCTGTCGTTTATATTTGTGTTCGTATTTTTATGTGTATGGTTAAAAGTTTATAGGGGCCACCACAGTGGCTCACGGCTGTAGTCCCAGCACTTTGGGAGGACCGAGGCAGGGAGATTACTGAGTCCAGGAATTCAAGACCATTCTGGGCAGCAGAGCAAGACCCTGTCTCAGTAGGAAAAAAAGGTGTATAGGTATAAAGTAGAATCTTGTTTTAATGCACATACTTTCAGAACAGAAGGCGGGAATGTTTTTTTGTTTGTGCTCTCCTCAGATCCTCATCCAAGGTTAGGCCTGGGGAGACTTCCTTTAGAAGCTTGAATTAAGAGAGACCTCAGTTCACCTACTCCTCTTCACTTAAAAGTATTACTATTTTTGGGTCAGACGCGGTGGCTTGTGCCTGTAATACCAGCACTTTGGGAGGCTGAGGCGGGTGGATCATGAGGTCAGGGGTTCAAGACCAGCCTGACCAACATGGTGAAACACCATGTCTACTAAAAATACAAGAATTAGTCGGACGTGGTGGTGTGCGCCTGTAATCCCAGCTAGAGGCTGAGGCAGGAGAATCTTTCGAAACTGAGAGGCGGAGGTTGCAGTGAGCTGAGATCACACCACTGCATTCCAGCCTGGGTGACAGAGTGAGACTTTGTCTCAAAAAAAGTGTTACCGTTTTTTCCCCCTAGAGACAGGGTCTCATTCTGTTGCCCAGGCTGGAGTGCAGTGGCGCCGTCATAGCTCACTGTAACCTTGAGTTCCTGGGCTCAAGCCATCCTCCTGTCTCAGCGTCCCAGGTAGCTAGAACTAAAGGTGCACATCGCCATGCCTGGCTAATTTTTTGTATTTTATAGAGATGGGCTTGTGCTATATTGCCTAGACTAGTCTTGATTTTCTGGCCTCTGATGATCCTCTCATCTTGGTCTCCCAAAGTACTGGGGTTACAGATGTGAACCACTGTGCCTGGCCAAGTATGACCTTTTTAGGTGCTCATTGTCTGCTTCCTTGACTCCATTCTGTCTTTTCTGTGACTGGGCACCCAGTCTTAAGTTTATACTTTCTTTTCTCTTTTCTTTTTGAGACAGAGTCTCGTTATGTCACCTGGGCAGGTGTGCAGTGTGGGAATGTGGCTTAGTGCAGCCTTGACCTAGTGGGCTCAAGGGAACCACCTGGTTCAGCCTCCTGAGCCAGGTGTGACCACAGGCGTGACCACAAGCATGTACCACCATGCCCAACTGATTTTTTGTTTTTTTGAGATGGAGTCTTGCTCTGTCGCCCAGCCTGGAGTGCAGTGGCGCCATCTTTGCTCACTGCAGCCTGTGCCTCCTGGATTCCAGCGATTCTCCTGCCTCAGCCTCCTGGGGAGCTGGTATTATAGGCGCATGCCACCACACTTGGCTAATTTTTGTGTTTTTAGTAGAGGCCAGGTTTTACCATGTTGGCCAGGCTGATCTCGAATTCCTGACCTCAGGCGATCCACTTGCCTCGGCCTCGGAAAGCGCCTGGCCAATATTTTGACTTTTTTGTATAAATGAAGGTCTCACTTTGTTGCCCAGGCTAGTCTTGAACTCTTGGGCTCAAGCAATTCTCCTGCCTCAGTCTCCCAAAGTGCTGGAATTACAGGCATAAGCCACCGCACCTGGCTTTATAGTTCATTTCTTTGTTTTTTAAATCAGGTAGAAATTTCCCCCTGGTAGCCGCCAGCTACTACTGGTCTTAATTTCTCCCTTCAGAATCAGTCTGTCGTTTTCGCGGAAGGTGTTTTGTGAGCTTTCTCCCGCTGTTTTTCCTGGTGTCATTTCCAGGCTTCCTGTAGGTTAGAGTAGGTCTTCCGTGGATAAGCTCTGTTTTGGTGTTGTCTCTCCTAAATGGACACCCAGAATTAAATTTCCTTCAGAGTGTTTTTTCTTTGTGGGAATTTCTCTTTTTTAAAGAATTGTAATAATGGTTTTTGATCAAAACAAGGTTGTATTTTAAAGACGAGTGCCTTTACCAATAATACCTTCATGGGGACAGAATTAAGATGAAACTAAAAATTGTTCTGAAAACCAAGGCTGAATATCCGCCTCGCCTGCAAGAGTTCCTGTGTCTTCTGTAGAGGGGCAGTAAGACCTGTGCGTCCTGAGTCCTCTGGGAAGCAGCCTGAGTGTCAGTCGCAGCTGGGAGGAGTCAGAAGAGCACGCAGTCCTCCCCGCCAGTGCATCTTGAACAGTGTCTTGTTTTAATGAAGTCCATTGTGTCTGTGTTTTCATGGAGATATCCAGTTTTCTAGCACCATTTGTTGAAAAGACTTTCTGTTTCCCATCGGATTGCTTTGGAGGCTTTGGAACGTAGTGTGAGTGTGTGGGTGTGAGTCCGATTCTCGGTGCGGGTGCAGTTCTTTTCATCTGTGTGCTGTCCCTCATGCCGGCATAGCACTGCACTGCACTGCACTGCACTGGTCCCTGGAGTCTTGGGCCACGCCCTAAAGTCAGGTCCTTCACTTGGTTCTTCCCTCTCAACAATCTGTTTTCAGGCTCACTGATTTTTTAACTGTTTTTTTGAGATCAAGTCTTACTCTGTCGTCCAGGGTGGAGTGCGGTGGCACTGTCTCGGCTCACTGCAACCTCAACCTCCAGGGCTGAAGTGGTCCTCCCATCCCAGCCTCCCAAGTAGCTAGGAGTACAGGCATATGCCACCACGCCCAGCTAATTTTTGTATTTTTGTGGAGATGAGGTTTCACCGTGTTGGTCAGGCTGGTCTTAAACTCCTGAGCTCAAGTGATCTGTGCACTTTGGCCTCCCAAAATGCTGGGAATACAGGCAGCAGCCACTGCGCTGGTCAATTGAATTTTTTTTTTTTTGAAGACGAAGTCTCACTGTATTGCTCAGGCTGGTCTTGAACTCCTGACCTCAAGCAGTCCTCTTGCCTTGACCTCCCAAAGTGCTGGGATTACAGGTGTAAGCCACTGTGCCCCACCTGATTTTTTAACATCTCCACACTGCTGTTACACCTATCCAATGAATTTTTTAATTTCAGATGTTGTATTTTTCACTTCTAGAATCTCCATTTGGCTCTCTATTTTAATAGTTTCTGTTTTTTTGTCGAGATTTTTTCTTGTTCTTTATTGCAGTGTATGTATATTTTTATGTCCTTCGGCATGCATATATATATATATATATATATATATATATATATATATATACTTTTTTTTTTTTTTTTTTTTTTAGTTGGAGTCCTGCTCTGTCACCAGGCTGGAGCACAGTGGCACAATCTTGGCTCACTGCAACCTCCACCTCCCAGGTTCAAGCGATTTTTCCGCCTCAGCCTCCTGAGTAGCTGGGACTACAGGTGCGTGCCACCACGTCCAGCTAATTTTTGTGTTTTTAGTAAGAGACAGGGTTTCACCATGTTGGCCAGGATGGTCTCGATCGCTTGACCTCGTGATCTGCCCACCTCGGCCTCCCAAAGTGCTGGGATTACAGACGTGAACCACTGCACCCGGTGTCTTTGGGCATACGTATTAACAGATTCTTGTGGCCAGGCACGGTGGCTCACACCTGTAATCCCAGCACTTTGGGAGGCTGAGGAGGCTGGATCATGAGGTCAGGAGATCGAGACCAGCCTGACCAACATGGTGAAACCCCATCTCTGCTAAAAATGCAAAAATTATCTGGGCGTGGTGGCGCACGCCTGTAGTCCCAGCTACTTGGGAGGCTGAGGCAGGAGAACTGCTTGAATCCAGGAGGCGGAGATTGCAGTGAGCCGAGATCGTGCCACTGCCCTACAGCCTGGGCAACAGTGCAAGATTCTGTCTCAAACAAAAAAAAAGATTCTTGCCTCCTTATTCTAGTACGTGGGTCATCTTGAGGTTGGTTTCTGAGTATGGCTCATGTCATGTTTTTTGTTTGTATTTTGGAGTAATTTTGTAATTTTGAATCGGATTTTGAACAGTTGTGCATGGCATGTAGAAACTCTGGGTTCTGTTATAGTCTTCTGAAAAGTATTGATTTGCTTTAACACTTAGTTAACTTGATTGAATTAAAACTCTACACGCTGGCCAGGTGTAGTGATTCACGCCTGTAATCGCAGCACTTTGGGAGGCTGAGGCGGGTGGATGCCAAGGTCAGGAATTCGAGACCAGCTTGGCCAATACGGTGAAATCCTGTCTCTCCTAAAAATACAAAAATTAGCCAGGCGTGGTGGCGGGTGCCTGTAGTCCCAGCTGCTTTGGAGGCTGAGGCAGGAGAATTGCTTGGACTAAGGAGGCAGGTTGCAGTGAGCCGACATCGCAGCATTGCACTACAGCCTGGTTGACAAAGTTAGACTCCATTTCTGAAAAAACAAAAAAACTGCACACTCTTTCTCCTTTGTGGTAGGAGGTACCTGAAAACTCAGTTCTGTACTTGGGCCTTTGCTTGGATTCTGTTTTTTGTGTGCATGGTTTAGGTGGAGGTTGGGAGAGAATTTGGGGCTCCTTTTCTAGCTGTCTCCTGCGCTTTGTCTTCTTGTTCAAGCCGGTAAGACTCTGTTTGTCTTTGGGTTTGAGCTGTTCGTCGAGCACAGGCTGGAGCCCTCATGCCAAATGCCATGAAACTGGAAGCCTTGCTGTGTTTTGTTCCCTTCCTGCAAGTATCATTTCCCTTCCTGTATCATCTGCCCACCTTTTCATATTTTTTTTGTATTTCATCTAGAGTTTATGGCTACTTGGATTTTGTTTGACCTGATAGGAAGTACTTAGCCATTACTGGACACAGAGTCTTTTGTCAAATTCTTTTATTAAAAAATACTCTTTTTAAAAATTATATTGGTCATAAATGCTCACTATAGAACATTTGGAAAATATAGAAATGCACACACTCACAAATCATGTCTCCTGTGATGCTGCCCCAGAGGTGACCACGGCCAGGCCATTGTTTTCCAAAGCATTCTGTCCTTTCTTTCCTCCCTCTCTTTGTCTATCCTCTTTGTCCCTTTTGTCTGCTTTCCTTCCCCGTCTTGGTTAAATGTAAATGGCAGTGCCATCCTGCTACATGTGCTGTATTGTGGCAGATTTTTCCTTTTAGTAACTCTTCCTAAGCCTTTTCCCGTGAGTGCAGTCTGTGGCATGGCTGGTGGTGGCTGTGTGGCGGCCCTTGTGTGCCACTTGGTTCGGATAGCTCCCTCTCACTGAATACATTGTTTAGGTATCTGTAACTTTTACATTTAAAATGTAAAATATGTATATTCACTAAGTAGAGTGAATACAATTGAGTGATTTAAGGAATAATTTAACAACTAGTGATTAAGTCCTTGGCATTTACTGTAACTTCAAGGATGGCGACCAGATGGAAAAGAGTTAGGGTTAACTCTGTGCTGACCAAGAGTTGGCTAGTTTCTGTCTTTGTAAAATAACATGCCAGTAGCTTCTCATGTAAACTTTTTAAAAAGATGATTTTTTAAGAGCAGTTTTAGGTTCACAGCAGAATCAAGAGGAAGTAAGAGATTTTTTACATCCCCACGCCCCCCGACGTGCACAACCCCCCTTGTGTCTGTGTCACCCACCAGACGGTGCATTTGCTGCACTTGCTGAACCTCCAGTGCCATGTCATTAGTATAGTACTGTAGCTTCACTGCCCTGAACATTTCCCACGCTCTGCCCGTTCACCTCCCCCCGCCACTTTGCACCTGGCAGCCACTCATCTTTTTCTTGTCTCTATAGTTTTGCCTTTTCTAAGACGTCGTAGAGTTAAGATCGTGTAGCACGTCAGCTTTTCAGATTGCCTTCTTTCATTTTATTTTTTTTAAAGATGGGGTCTTGCTCTGTTGCCCAGGCTGGAAGGCAGAGTGCAGTACACAGCCCTGGATCGCTGCAGCTTCAGACCCCTGGGCTCCAGTGATCCTCCTGCTTCGGATTCCTGAGTAGCTCGGACTGCAGGTGTGCATCACCATGTCTGGCCACTTTTTGAATTTTTATTTTTTTGTAGAGACAGGATCTCACTGTATTGCCCAGGCTGGTTTTGAACTCCTGGCCTCAAGTGATCCTCCCACCTCAGCCTCCCAAAGTGTTGGGATTACAGGTGTAAGCCACCACGCCTAGTGATGGCTATTTTCACTTTAAACATTTTAAATAGCATCTATTTATATCTCTGTATGTCTCATATATTTATATATGAAGTAGGGTGCTAGCCATAAAAATACCATTTTAAAGATCCAAGATAATTAGATAGTTATTAATTGGGGTTTTAATGTCATTTTTCAGTAGAAAGACGATTGAACCTTTTTATTAGTCGATGTTTTTGGATGTGAGATTATGCTGGGCAGTGTGACTGGTCGGGCCGGCTGAGCTTCGTCTCAGAACTGAAACTCAGGTTTCCCTTTTGTTGTCATCCAATATGCAAAGCTAGCTAGGTTCCCAAGGACTGTAGGTTTGCATTGATTTGAAATTCCATTAAAACCAGAATAATACGTCTTTTACAAGTCTTTTTTCCTCTAGAGGTAAGTTAGAACTTTAAATTGTTTATTATACATAAGTATACATTACAGATGTATATTTAAAGACATGGGGTAGATAACATTTCTGTTATTAAAAAGGAATGAGGTTGATGTTTGGGATAATTATGATAGTTTGGGTTTATTCTTGTAATGGGTTTCAGTGATCAAAATCTCATTTTTTCATATTTTTTCCCAGCAGCAAGCCCTCGCAGGGAGCCTGGTAGCAGGGGCCGGAAGCACAATAGAGGCGGACCTGTTTAAAAGGCAGCAGGCGATGCCCCCCGCAGGTATGGCAGGTATGGCAGGGCAAGGCTAGCGTGGCCTCAGGAACACACCCCTCTCCTCGGGCTGTTGAGGTAGAGTTGCCACGAGTTTCTGAAGAGCAGTTGCTAAACTTGGTTTCTTCCTACTTTGAGATTAATTTTTCTTTTGGTGATTATGAGCTGAACAATGTTTATGTGAATTTTTCTATGTCCTGAAATGAGGAATTTTTCAGCCAAGCAGGTGTATTCCGTCTTGGTTTTCTGTGTGCATTTGTAGGCTCGTGAGCCACCATGGTGTGATTAAACACAAAATTATCTGCTTTCTGAAGTTGTCATATTTTTTAAGCTGACTTTTTTTTAAATAATAAACAATACATTTTTGTGTAAAAGACTAAAACGTATGTATGTTGTTATGTCTAAGAATATTAACTGAAAAGGCCACCTCTTCAAGTCATAACCCCTCTCTCAGTGGGATGGTTGGTTCTTTATCAGTCAGATCTTTGTCAGTGTTCGTCTGTTAGTGCCACCTTTTGTCTGTTACAGTGAACTGAGGACTGAACATGTAGTCTCCTGTTTTTCCTACATGTTTGTCAGTATATCTGTCTATCTATTTTTTTATTTATTTTTTGAGATAGGATCTGGCTCACCCAGGCTGGAATGCAATGGCATCATCATGGTTCACCGCAGCCTCTACCTTCTAGGCTCGGGCGAATCTGATGCCCCAGACTCCTGAGTAGCTGGTACTACAGGCGCGTGCCACCATGCCCAGCTAATTTTTGTATTTTAGATACAGTCAGAGTCCCACTATGTTGCCCAAGCTTGTCTTGAACCCCTGGGCTCAAGTGATCCTCTCGCCTCAGCCTCCCAAACTGCTGGGATTGTAGGCATGAGCTACCATGCCCAACTGTTTGCCAATATATCTAAAGGAAAAACTCCTAGAAATGAAATTGCTAGATCAAAACACAGGTGTAGTTAGCTAATGATGGTGCTCAGTTGCCCACCGAAAGAACAGGACCAGCTTTCACTGCCGTCAACAATTTCTGGTTCTTTCACATTTTGATGACTTTGTTAGGTACAAGCCTTTTAATCCTTGTTGATGTGATGGGTGGAAAATCCGTCATTTCGATACGGGTTTCTTTATCTTTGAGTACGCCGTGCAGCATCATTCCCTGTGTCTTGGACATTTGTGCGTCTACCCCTCTGCCCGCTCTCCATGCTCTGCCCATGTCGTCCATCTGTTTGTGATGCTTCTCATGTTCGCCTGTGGTTTCCAAGTGCTGAGCTAGTCTGCCTCTATCCATTACACGTGTTGCAATGTTGCCTCTCAGGTTGTTGCTTGTCCTTGGCCTTTTAATGATGCTTTTTCTTATTTGGCAACATTTTAATGAGAAATTGTATTCATCAGCCTTATCTTTTATGGCTTCTGGATTTTAGTTTATGGTTATAAAGGCCTCCCCGTTCAAAGATGATAAAAACGCACATGTTTTTCTCTACCATTTCTCTGGTTTTATTTTTACATCAAACTGCACCTTTTTTGAAAATTATTCTAGAGCAGTCTAAGAGGCCTCGCCTTGACGTGGGTCACCAAGGGGTAGTTTTCCAGCACCCTGGGGCGGATGCAGGCGTTCCTCTTCAGCAGCTAATGCCGACTGCACAAGGTAAGGCCCCGCAGCAGAGCCAGCTCCCAGCTCGGAGCAGTCAGTGCACTGCAGTTCCAGAAACCAGCACCAGACTCACACTTGGGCAGTGGAGGTAGCATGTTTGCAGTGGGTGCCTGAAATTGGGATCCTTCTGAGTCCCAATTGATTCCATATGCAAACCCCCCGGAGACATGTTCTTGCCACACTGATGGGCACCACACGTCGCATTGTCATTGTGTCTTTCAACAGTGTTTATTTACTCCTGTGTTTTTTCTAACTGCCGCTGTCGTGGGGTGCCCTGTGGTGATCTGGTGCTTGTGTTGCCTGAAGCTGACTTGCAGAGGTCAAGTGCCTCTCTTTCCTTTTGTGTGTGCTCAGTTGTGGCCGACCTCCTGTGTGAGTGTGGCGGGTCTCGGACACGCACCGGGGTGTCAGACATCTCCTTGTGACTCACTGGTAGAAGCTACCACCCGTGGGAATCAGTGCTCTTGGTGCTTTTCTTATTTTGCAGGAGGAATGCCCCCTACGCCACAGGCTGCACAGCTCACTGGACAGAGGCAGAGTCAGCAGCAGTACGACCCCTCCACGGGGCCTCCTGTCCAGAACGCCGCCAGCTTGCACACCCCACTGCCTCAGCTGCCCGGGAGGCTGCCCCCAGCTGGCGTTCCCACCGCAGCCCTCTCCTCTGCGCTGCAGTTTGCACAGCAGCCACAAGGGGTGGAGGCCCAGACACAGCTCCAAATCCCAGTGAAGACTCAGCAGCCCAGTGTTCCCATCCCTGCACCCCCCATCAGCCAACTCCCCGTCCCTCCCTCACAGCCGGCACAGCTGGCCCTCCACGTTCCCACGTCTGGGAAGGCACAGGTGCAGGCCTCTCAGCTTTCGTCCCTGCCACAGGTATGAGAAAAGATACAGGGAAAAAAAATGGTTTGCAAGATTGGCTGACTGCCTGTGTGTTAGACAGGGTGTCACACCACACTGTCATTTGTGTATTTTCTCTTAGCAGCTTGCTCCCCACGTTAGAGCAGTTAATTCAGTACTCGCAGTATAGTTTTATTTGGCTCTGTAATATTATCTTCATTAAAATAATAGAGAACTGGGCCGGGCATGGTGACACACACCTGTAGTCCCAGCTGCTTGGGAGGCTGAGGCAGGAGAATCGCTTGAACCCAGGAGGGGAGGTTGCAGTGAGCTGAGATTGCACCATTGCACTCCAGCCTGGGTGACAGAGTGAGACTCCATCTCAAAAAAAAGTAGGAATAGTAGAGAACTATTATTATTGTCACTGTTAGTACCAGGCGCCTCTCCCTACTCACCTATATGCTGTGCGAAGGGCATGGTGTCATTTATCTCTTTAATCTGCCCAATAACTCTCAGGTAGGTGGCAGCGACCCATTCTGCCAGTGTGGAGACAAATACTCAGAGATTCTGGGGCTGGCCGCAGGTTACATGGTGGTGAAGTGACGAGCGGGGCTTGACCCTAGCTCCATGTGAGTGCAAAACCACGACGCAAACCACCCAGCAGATACGCTCCCTGGGTGCCTGCTTTGCTGCTTTTGGCATGCTGTGTGCTCTGCAAATATGTAAGGCATTACTGATCCTCCTTGATACACATTTCAAGTAGTTAAATTGCCCCTCTTCCACTGATTAATTTTACCCAGGTACGTTTTTGGAATGTCCACAGTAAAGTGGTTTTGGTTCCTAAGGAGTAGCGAAATGCCACAGCCTGCGTGCCAGCCGTCAACAGGGTACTGATGGGAGGCCAGGGAGGGCTCTCAGCCACCTTAGTTCTCCATTGTTTGAAGCACATCAGGGTGTGGGAAACCCACTGCAGAGAGTCTTCCCTTCCTTTTACCCTCTCCCTCACTAACAAAGGAATTTCCTATGTAGGCTTTGAGTTCAGAGTCTTTGTTTGTATTGAAACATGGTCTGGCTCTGTCACCCAGGCTGGAGTGCAGTGGGACGATCTCTGCTCACTGCAGCCTCTACCTCCTGGGCTTGGATTATCCTCCTGCCTCAGCCCCCTGAGTAGCTGGGACTATAGGTGCACACCATGACACCTGGCTGATTTTTGTATTGTAGCAGAGATGGGATTTCGCCACGCTGCCCAGGCTACAAAATCAATTTTTCTTTTTTTTTTTGAGACAGAGTTTTGCTTTTGTTGCCCATGCTAGAGTGCAGTGGTGTGGTCTCTGCTCACCGCAACCTCCGCCTCCTGGGTTCAAGCAATTTTCCTGCCTCAGCCTCTCGAGTAGCTGGGATTACAAGCATGCGCCACCTCGCCTGGCGAATTTTGTATTTTTAGTAGAGACAGGGTTTCTCCATGTTGGTCAGGCTGGTCTCAAACTCCCGACTTCAGGTGATCCACGCACCTCAGCCTCCCAAAGTGTTGGGATTACAGGTGTAAGCCACCACACCCGGCCTGAGGAGGGCTTTTTAACCCTTGCAGCTTGTCTGCCATGAGAGAAGCACATTGAATTCGTTCTTCTTTTTTTAAGAGACAGGGTCTTGCTCTGCTGCCCCTCACTCCAGCCTCAGCCTCCCAAGCTCAAGCAGTCCTGCCACCTCGGCCTCCCATGTAGCTGTGATCAAAGGCACATGACACCACACCTGGCTGATTTTTAAATTTTTTGTAGAGACGGGGTCTTTGTTGCCCAGTCTCATCTCAGACTTCTGGGCTCAAGCAGTCCTCCCACCTCAGCTTCTCAAAGTGTTGGGATTACAGGCATGAACCACTGGGCATGGCTTAAAGGTAGTCGCTAACGAAAACTCCTATTAGGTTCTGGGGAAGTAGAAGGATATGTTTTTGTGTGTGTGGACACATTAATGTTGGGCTGTGGATGCGGTGTGATTTGTTTGCTTGCGTTGTCGTGGAGAGGAAGGTGCTGGCAGCGCGTGTCTCTGGTGCTGTGGGTGCTCTGATATTTGGCACCGTGGCCTGTCCTGACATCTTGTCTTCACCTTGCTCCGCTTGTGCTCTGCCTGTTAGACAGTGGCATCGACAAGGCTCCCTATGGACCCTGCCCCCCCCTGCCCACGGCCTGTGCCCACCTCCTCCTCTACCTCATCCCTCGCACCTGTGAGTGGCTCTGGCCCAGGACCCTCCCCTGCTCGGTCCTCTCCAATAAACAGACCCTCCTCAGCAACCAACAAGGCACTGTTTCCAGTCACTTCCCGGACCCCAGGGGTGGCGGCGTCTGCCCCCTCCAAACCACAGAGTCCCGCTCAGAATGCCACCTCGTCCCAAGACAGTTCTCAGGATACGCTGACAGAACAAATAACTCTGGTAAGCATGCCTAAGAAAGTTGTACAATGTACTCCAGTTAGTGAAGCGCATTTGTTTTTGTTTTGGTTTTTGAGGAGGAGTTTCGCTCTTGTTGCCTAGGCTGGAATGCAGTGGTACTCTCGCGGCTCACTGCAACCTCCGCTTCCTGAGTTCAGGTGGTTCTCCTGCATCAGCCTCCTGAGTAGCTGGGATCACAGGTGCCCGCCACTACGCCTGGCCAATTTTTGTATTTTTAGTAGAGATGGGGTTTTGCTGTGTTGGCCAGGATGGTCTTGATCTCTTGACCTCATGATCCGCCTGCCTTGGCCTCCCAAAGTGCTGGGATTATAGGCGTGAGCCACCAGGCCCAGCCACACATTTGGTTTTAATTGTCAAGAATGTGATAGCATGAAACTGAGTGCCTGGTCAGTTCACCATGGCTTGGGAAGTGCGGAGACCAGTCGAAAACCAAGGGTGAGCCTTTTATTTGGAAGCAGACTTGTGGAGAAAGTCTGTTTTTTTTTGTGGTAAAGTCTGCAGTCTTGAGCTGCTTTCATAGGGGCAGCAGATGAGGGGTGGGAGAGCTTGATATGTAGGGGTCAGGCTTGAGCACTGGTGCCTTGCAGGCTGTGAGGCTCCTGAAGCCGCCTGTCTACAGCCCTGTCCTTGAGAGTCACTGCCTAGCCCTTGGCACTTACTTTGGGTTGGATGACTAAGCGTTTATTTTGTTCAGCTTCTTTAGGGGAATTAAAAGAAACGTGTATCAAAGTAGAGTGTCAGAAACCCCATGTTCCCCATTATCTGATTTTATCATAGTGATCAACATGCAGCTAGTCTCACTTCATCCATTCGACTGCCTTCCAGATTGTTTAGAAGCAAATGCCAGGCATCATATGGTTTCCCTTGTAAATACTTTGGTAGAAGCATGAGGTTTTAAAGTTTTAGTCTGTTTTATAGAGATGGGACAGGATTTTTGCTCCAGCTTCTTCTAACGCTCCTGGGAGGGTCACATGCTCCTAGACCTCTCCTGGAACCACTTTGACCTTTGTGTCCGAGTCTTAACCTTTGATGTTAAACTGGGAGCTGAGCTTTCCCTCTTCCTCAGTGCCTAACCGAGCCTCTCACATAGGAGGGCTTCAGATTTCTGGGGTCTGAGCTGGTGGAACACACTCATCACATGCCGACCCCACGGTCTACCATGTCTCACCCGCAGGAGAACCAGGTGCATCAGCGCATTGCGGAGCTGAGGAAGGCAGGTCTGTGGTCGCAGAGGCGTCTGCCAAAGCTGCAGGAGGCGCCACGCCCCAAGTCCCACTGGGACTACCTGCTGGAGGAGATGCAGTGGATGGCCACAGACTTTGCCCAGGAGAGGAGGTGGAAGGTGGCTGCTGCGAAGAAGGTGGGTTGACACGCATGCAGCTGCCGTGCTGTGCGCGTCGGTGGGGTTGGAGTTTGCAGTGCTGTAAACGATGGGCAGGACTCCAGACCCACTCTCTTTTGTTTTTTCAGATAGGATCTTGCTCTGTTGCCCATGCTGGAATGCCCAGCTAATTTTTGTATTTTTTGTAGAGACAGGCTTTTGCCATTTTACCCAGGCTGGTCTTGACCTGGGCTTAAGCAATTGCTCGCCTTGGCCACCCAGAGTGCTGGGATTGCAGGCATGAGCCACCGTACCGTGCCCAGCAGACTCACTCTAAAGGCCTTGACTTGTGAAGTCTGGGAAGGATACTTCTCGGTTGTTTGGAGAAGAACTGTGCTGTATACTTGGTCTCTGAGATGGTGTGTTCAGAGCTCAGCAGGCATGGCTGGGATCAGGCCTGTGCTCCCCGACCGCAGCACTGGCATGGATTTAGCTTTCTTCTGCTGCCTGCCTTTGTCTGGCAGTTGGAGTTAGGATACCTCCAGTGCCACAGGTCCAGGCTGGTGACTGGAGCTGTTCAGGGAGCTGAGAGGCTAAGAGTTAGAAAGTACCTGGTGCCAGTCGAGGGGCAGCAAGGGGCTGTCGCAGGCTTTCCTGCCTGCCCACACCAGCTCCTGCTTTTCCTCCTGGGCTCCTGGTCTCGCTCTCTCTTTAGTTCCAGCTGAGAATTTATTTTCTCCTAACTGTTGCCAAAGCAGGTGCAGAGTCCTTGGGAGACTCCGAACGCCTTACTGCTGATCCTAGAAAAGTAAGGACAAGCGGTAGATTTCTAGAAACCTCAGGCCTTGGGGAAGCGGCTGTGCTCTCACTGTATGAAGAGCCATGGGCCTTCTTTGTCCTCCTTATCACCGTGTCTCGCCCTCTGTTTCTTGGGCCCTAGGCTCTTCATTCATATTTTCTGTACTCTTAAGGCTGTGGGCCAGTCCTGTGTCCCCTGTCCTCTCTACTCCTGTCCTTGAATTCTACCCCTTGCTGTCTTCCTGTAGGTTAGGCAGAGAAAAGCTGAGACCACAGGGTGAGAACTGTGGGGTTCTGAGAGTCAAGGGTCTCAAGTCAGATTGACAGGCATTTCAGAAAAACCCAGATTCTTCTTTAAACCAGCCTTTCCACAAAGAAGGTAATCCTGAACATGGTGGACACCAGGCTGGACAGGGCAGGAGGCCAGAAGTGTAGATGCCAGGCTGGACACGTAGACCTGGGCTGGACAGGGCGGGAGGCCGGACATGTAGACGCCAGGCTGGACACGTAGACCTGGGCTGGACAGGGCGGGAGGCCGGACGTGTAGACGCCAGGCTGGACACGTAGACCTGGGCTGGACAGGGCGGGAGGCCGGACGTGTAGACGCCAGGCTGGACACGTAGACCTGGGCTGGACAGGGCGGGAGGCCGGACGTGTAGACGCCAGGCTGGATATGTGGATGCCGGGCTGGATGGGTTGGGGCTGGCTGACAGGCTGGAGTGGGAGCTGGTGGGGTTGACTGAAGAGCAGTGCAGCATCTACGGGGCACGGGCCGGGGCCACTTCTCAGCAGCCAAGTGAGGCACCTGCAGCCAGACCTGCCCTTCCCTGTGCCTCCTGCCTCTCCTGGGGCCGATGGGGGAGGCCGCAGAGCAGCCCACCCTGATGGGGGCCTGTGTTGACGACAGTGACCCAGGTCTACATTGGAGGCTGAGTGGGAGCACGGCCTGTGTGCAGAGTCCCTGCGGCAGTTGAGTGCATTTCCATCCCTAGAACGGGCGTAGGGGTGACAGCCATTGTGTCCTCAGTGCTCCATAGGTTTTCTCATCTTAATTCTCACCACCTATTTGAGGTTCTGTTGGTGGGTGTGTGAAGTGTCTGAACTTTTGAAAGCAGTTTGGCAATTTAAAGCAAAAGCCTTAAAATGTGAATTATCTCAGCCCAATAATTCTTATATATAGTACACTCATGAAATGAGATACTGATCCATGTTTATTGAATGAAGAGATGTTAATCATCTATTACATGGAGAAGGAAGATTGTAGCACAATATGATATTCTAGTTTTGAGAAAAATATGTATATTTAGTGGGAAAAAAAACACTTTGGGGAAAAGTCAAGCAAAATGTTGATGGGTTTGCTTGTACTCTTGTTTCTCCTAGTGTGCCCTGAGAGCAGATGAGGATGTGTCTGACAGTGAGTGGATGTAACTTTAGCCTGAGAAGATGTAGAAAAAGTTACATATCCTTTTTTTCCAGTATGGCAACATACAATTCTTGTATTTTTATTCACCAGCTTGTTAGAACTGTAGTGCGCCATCATGAGGAGAAACAGCTCCGTGAGGAAAGAGGGAAGAAGGAAGAGCAGAGCAGACTGAGGCGGATAGCCGCCTCCACGGCCCGGGAGATAGAGTGCTTCTGGTCGAATATCGAACAGGCGAGTGCTGCGGTTTTCATGGGGTCATAAGAATCAGCCCGTCGGAGCTGGCGAGGCCACTTCCCGAGGCCGGACCTCAGGCTCCTCGCTGAGGAGGCTTTCGGGCGCCCCAAGACCCGGCAGTGTGCACGCTTTCCTGGGCTTTTGCCCATTGGCCTTTGAATGGCGGCGCGTGCCTGTGTCTGTCTTGCACGGAGATGGACCTCAGCTGTGGCCGCGCTCCGAGGTGCTTCCTGCCGTGGAGGGGCTCTTGGGGTTGTCGTTCCAGGGGTGCTGCGAGTGTCCACACATGGTTACTTCTAGAGAGGCTGTTGGCTCTCTCTGCTTCCTTTCCTGAAATGTTACTCTTATCTCACCAGCTGGTAGAACCTGGGCAGGATGTAGTTAGAATGAAATAAATGAGAAAGCACCAGGCTGACGGGGCTGGTAAACACTGTTCTTCGACTCGGCTTATGTGTTTTAGTGTTTCCTATGCAGAACCTCTGTAATTCCCATCCTTAATAACATGCTTATTCATTTAATCCTTTGCATTTAGGTTGTGGAAATAAAACTACAAGTTGAATTAGAAGAAAAAAGGAAGAAGGCCTTAAATTTACAGAAAGTTTCCAGGAGAGGTATGATTTAAAAAAAAAAAAAACAAAAGCATCACCACTGCTTGGGTGGTACTTTGTTCAGATTCTTTTCTCAGCAGGCAGTCTCCTGGCGCTGTGGCTTCCCACAGAGGACGTTTGCTCATGGCCAGCTGCCTGATTGTCACATTTCTCTTTGTGTGGCCATCCTAGTTTTATGCTTCAGTGCTTTTGAGATGTGTTAGTGAGAGTCAGGTTGATAAACTCTGGGACACAGAACTGGAGTTGAGTCCCTGGGGAGTGAGTGAGGAGTCCACTGAGGCCTTTGCCATGCAGGAGGACCCCTGGGCATGGGGCTGTGTCACACCTCCCTGTCATCCTTCCTTTGATGGTTCTTTGGCAGCTGCCTTCACTTATTATATGCCACTCCACTTAGGACCTGTCCGGCACCAATGGTGGCAGCATTCACTATTTCATTTGCCTCTGAGGATACCCTTGGGAGGCTGGGCATTGTGCTTGCCTGTTATCAGTGAGGAAACTGAGGCTGAGAGGTGGCTGCTGCTAAAGGTCATAGAGCCACAAGTTAATAAAAACCACTGCCCTGCTTCATGAAGAGGAGGACGCGAAATTTACGTGTCCCTCCTTTCCCTGCATGTGGGTGGAGGCAGCAGGGGCCCCGCCTGGAAAGCAGAGATGCCCTGGCCAAGCTTGGGGAGCCTCGGAAACTAACTGTGTTCCTTGTCTCTCTAGGGAAAGAACTGAGACCCAAGGGTTTTGATGCATTCCAGGAAAGTTCTCTGGTAAGTCTGGGTGTGTTACTGTGCTGCGTGAGGAGTGGAAGCCGCTCCAGTAGAGTGGGCCTTTTCTTTCTTACCTGGAGGAATTCGTGGGCTGTGACTGTTCCTCCCTTTCATTATAGACTCAGTCTACTGTGAAAATAAGCGGGTGCGTTTTAGCCTTAGTCTCATGCGGGGTGTTACTGGGCAGGGACAGCTGAATACAGTGAGCATCCGTCATGACCTTGCTTCCCCACTGTCCTGCCCCGCCCGACTGCAAATGGAGGCTGAGGGGGGCCCAGCAAGCTTGCCCTCTGTCCCCTGGACTCCTTTGCCTTGGTTTCCCATTCTCAGTGTTTGGATCTCATGCTGGTGGTTTTTCTTCCTTTCAGGATTCAGGAATGTCTGGAAGGAAAAGAAAAGCCAGCACATCCCTGACTGATGACGAAGGTCTGTCCCCCACAGTGCCATCTTCGTTGTCTGCAGGGCTGCCGATGAGATCACACAGAGCGGTGGCCACTTGCAAGGGCTTTAGCCTTGCGATGTTCAGCTGGTTGAAAGTTCAACCTTTGTATTTATCCAGATGTCTCTCAGTGTAGAGAGCACTTTTTGGTGTCTATGGAGGATTTGGGATGCTTTCTGGAGCAAAATGGTCGTATGTGCTTTTGTGAGGTTTGGAAACTTGGGTGCATCTTGGAAAGTGTTGGGGCCCCGTACTCATATGGCACAGGGCCAAGCCTGTTCCTGTCCTTGGGAGGTGGCCCTGGTATGTCCGGTGGTAGACCCATGGTTGCCAGCTAGTGGGATTTCAGGAGAAAGTCATGTGAATTTTAGATGTTGGCACCTCATTCAGATGAGAACAGATATTTGAGCACGGGGTGTGTATGAGCTGGGGCCAGTCCATGGCCACCAGCTCATGACCTGTTTCCATGCCCATGTGGATTGGGTGTAGAAGTCCTCAGGACTAGGCTGGATTTTCAGAGACAGACTGGGGAGCTGGAGTATGGAGTTGGGAGAAACTTTCCTGGGTGCCTATGTGGCAGTTCCTGTCAGGTGTCAGGTGAGACCTGTAGTTTCTCCATTGGCTCTTTGGTCAGCATCAGTGTGGATTGATTGGCTTGATTTGGTGAAGTGTGTTAACTTTTCCAAATTTTTGAAGATTGATGTTTTGGTATTGTTGATTTTTATTCAGGAGTCAACAGGGAGTTTGGCCAGATTGTTGGCATAGAACTGTCGGTATTCAGTTCTGCTGCATACGGCAGGAATAAAACAGCAGTGCTGATGAGCGAGCAACCTGGGGGCGTGTGGCGCAGTGCTGCTACGGCATTGTGGAGGCGCTCTTAGGCCCGGCCACTCCTCTCTTCTGTCCTGTGCCCAGTGTCCCTTTCAGATGTTCTCCTGGGTTGGACGGCTCCTGTAGCTCCAGCTACTCTCCCGGGGCAGGTGGTCCTGTAGCTCCAGCTACTCTCCCGGGGCAGGTGGCTTCTGTAGCTCCAGCTACTCTCCCGGGGCAGGTGGTCCTGTGGCTCCAGCTACTCTCCCGGGGCAGGTGGTTCTGTAGCTCCAGCTACTCTCCCGGGGCTGGTGGTCCTGTAGTTCCAGCTACTCTCCCAGGGCAGGTGGTCCTGTAGCTCCAGCTACTCTCCCGGGGCAGGT
>PVKV010012664.1:0-64554 GCA_004027835.1 Alouatta palliata | reverse complement strand
GCTCACGCCTATAATCCCAGCACTTTGGGAGGCCGAGGCGGGTGGATCACGAGGTCAAGAGATCGAGACCATCCTGGTCAACATGGTGAAACTCTGTCTCTACTAAAAATACAAAAAATTAGCTGGGCATGGTGGCACGTGCCTGTAGTCCCAGCTACTCGGGAGGCTGAGGCAGGAGAATTGCTTGAACCCAGGAGGCAGAGGTTGCGGTGAGCCGAGATCGCGCCATTGCACTCCAGCCTGGGTAACAACAGCAAAACTCCATCTCAAAAAAAAAAAAAAAAAAGAAGGAAAGAAGGAAGGAAGAAAGAAAGAAAGAGGGAAAGAAGGAAAGCAAGAAAGCAAGAAAGAAAAGAAAGAAAGAGAAAGAGAGAGAAAATCTTGTAATAATATAAGTATGCAATTTTTAAGAATTATTCTAGTTAACTTAGAGTGCATTCAATTAGGAGACAAATACAACCATATTTTTAAAAAGTAATAATGTATCCTCCTAAAATGTGTGTACTTTACCAGATATTATGATACAATACTGAGGTATAGCAATAACAATATGCTGGTAGTGGCATAAAAATAGATTAATATACCAGTGATACAGAATAGACAGTACAGAAATGACCCATGAATTCAGGAACTTGACATAGAATAAAGATGCCATCACAAATTAATAGGGCAATGACATATTGTAGAGTAACCAATAGTTGGGAAAACTGGTGTACAGATATTAGGCTGGGAGAAGACAGTTGTTACATCTAAAACTTTGAACATATAAACTATACAAGAAACTCTTGAAAAAAAAAAGATGGATGACCTGATAGAAAAATGAGCAACTCGGGCAGATACAAGAGGAGGCATTAAAAAGATGCTGCAGTGTTATATTATGGGATGCCAGAGGGAAGGGTAAGTTTCATCCCTAGGGAAATAGTGAATGAAATGTGATGAACACACAGTGTGAAG
Source organism: Alouatta palliata (assembly GCA_004027835.1). Classification (NCBI taxonomy): domain Eukaryota; kingdom Metazoa; phylum Chordata; class Mammalia; order Primates; family Atelidae; genus Alouatta; species Alouatta palliata. Next base: position 63,600 of record PVKV010012664.1, on the reverse strand, counting down.
CATTCTGCGGAAGTCAAGCATTAGGAACAAGATTAACAAATGGCAAAGTGGATGGATCTTAAAACATAAGGCTGATTGGAATTTTAAAAAGTGTGAAACAGAAGAAGGGCTATGCCATAACCCATGTATAAATTAAAAATAGATACACAAAACAACAGGCACTGACAAGTTTCATCTGGACTGTCTTCTCATAGGTTTTTGTATAGAAAATAGCCTTAGAAGATGGAGACAGTGTCTCCCTCTGGGGTAGAAGGCATGTTTCTTTGCTACATGGGAAAATAAGGACAATGTCAGATTCCAAAGCAAAAGTTGGGCAGATTTGTTGGAAGCCCATTATAAAAGCTTGGGGTTTTCTAAGCTCAAGCGTTCCCAAATGTAATTCAGTCCCCTGCCTGTGCAGCATCTCCCCCTGCACATGCATTGCCCTTCTGGGAATTAAGGGGCAAGAAGAGTGTGAACATGAAGCTCATGATACTTTCTACAGCATCAGAAATCAAGTCCTTTGTTTCTGACCCAGGAGTCTCATGTCTTCTGCCAGCATCTGTGAAACTGTGGCAGTTGTCTTTTGAAACTGCAAATAAGGTAAAATCTCAGAATCTGTATTTCTAACAAGGTCTCAGATGATGTTGATGTGTTGGGCCAGAGAACAGGATAACCACTGGTCTAGGTCATACCAACTGTGTGGCCTGGGGAAGTTACTTAACTTTCTGTTCCTCAGTTTCTTCATCTGCAAAAATGAGAATAATAATGGTACCACCTTCATAGGCTTGCAGTGAGAATTAAACAAGCTAATATGTGTCAAGTGTTTAGAACCATGACTGGTACATATCAAGCACTTTGGGCTTGCTATGATCATCAATATAAATACATGCGTTAAGTTGACACAAGCTGGTAACGCATAAATAGCCTCTACCATAATACCCCTATCACCTAGGAAAGCACTCTTACGACAATGTTGCTTTTGAAAGTTAAAGCACCTCTGAATGCCTTTAGTTCTGAAACACACTTCTGTGTAGCTCATTTTTTTGTAACAATACAGGTTGGAAGTGAGGATATGAAAAGAGGGTTGGGGGCTTCTTAGAAACCAAAACTAGCTGGAAATGAAAAGAGGGTTGGGGGCTTCCTAGAAACCAAAACCAGTTGGAAGAGCAGGCAGACCGTGTATGCAAGGCCTTTGTAAGAAGGCTAGGAGAATGTAAACCCTATGCTTCCCTAAAGCAATGAAGTGGCCAGTGGAAATGAGCAAATAGAGGGGCACGATCACATGGAATGAAAATAAAGACTGGTGAAGAGGTAGAGAAGATAGCAAAAAGACGACTAGATAATTGAGAAGCAAGACAGAGGAATAGAGGAAGAAAGGAAAACTGAGGGGGAAGAACAAGGAGAAAGAGAAAATCTCCCACCAGTCTTTCATCTCTTGGAAGTAAGTAGGCATGGTCCTTTTTCTAAGTACTGTTGTGATGACCCAAAGCCTATATAGGTGAAGAGTAAACCAATAAGAGTAATTCTCGATGCCATGTTACCACCAGAAATGTTTTCCGTTTTTAAAATGTGGCCACCATGTTCCTTGCCTTACCTGCTCCACTTAATGAATCCTTTTCATCCCTGTCCTGCAGATTCGGCCTTGCCATTGCTTACTTCTGACCTCTTTCTTTCAAGCCTAAAGTGTAGGGAAACATGGAATGTTTCATTGAATATTCTAGAATCAACAAACTAGAACATCCTTGCATATCATAATGGTATATATTTGAGATGAGCAACCATCATATAAAATTTCAAAGGAAGTTAATTCCAGAAAAAGAAAAGAATCTATAATGGTCAAGTAACTCATTATAAGAAAAACATCTTACCTCTCACTGTTCCCTTAGATGAAGTCTAGATTTTCTACAGTGAGAGTTCATGGGAACCCAAATTTAGAGAAGTTGGTACTGTCCTGCTGATCTCTTCTACTTCTTCCTCCAGCTATTCCAGCACTGTCGGCATCAGCCGACAATTAGCATTTGGTTGAGGTTTAAATAAAATTGTTTCCAAAAATATTAGGTCTCTCCATTTTCAGTGTAAATTCCTTATATTGAGATCTAGTATTTACTGTGAAAAATACACTAAATGTTTCTTAGTGTTTTCTACTTAAAAACCTGCCGATAGCAATAATGGTGAAAAGTTACTGGTCAAATAAAGATGGGAACAATAGATACTGGGGGTTACCAGTGAGGGGAGGATGGGAGCGGGGCAAGGGTTGAAAAGCTACCTGTTGAGTACTATGCTCAGTACCCGGGTGACAAGATCATTTATACGCCAAACCACAGCAATACGCAACTTACCCATGCAATGAAGCTGCCCATGTACCACCCGAAACTAAAATAAAAATTGGAAAAAAAGAAAAGAAAAGTTACTAGTCAAGTTAATATACTCTCTGGCCCTGAAGAGATCACCTGCTTCAACTAAGAGCCTGGCAAACACTCCACAGGATGAAGGAAATGCTGGAAAACCCAGTACCTAAGGGTAAAAAATGAAAAAAAAAAAAAGCATTCATGTCAAAATGCTCTTTGGGAAGAGACATTGATACCTGAATACATTAATCTCTGCAAAGGAGAGAGAAAGAAACTATCCCACCTCTACCTGGTCAGACAGTAGAATTTCTAAAACTGTACTTAATTCAATCTGACTAATTAATAATATAATTTAATAAAAATGGGAAAGAAATTGCTTGCTCTGCTTCTATTGCCCCATGGACTATTCAGCAAGAGGGAATGGCTTCTAATTTTTCATATTTGTGTCTGTATAGCCACTGTGGGGAAGTCAGATTTTGAGAACATCATTGCACAGATTTGCAACGATAGCCTTTAGTACTGAAAGGGGTAACTCTATTTGGGTTACACAGGTCATAATGTCTATCCGTCTGTCTGGATCTCATTTTTCGTATGACTGGAATGAACAGTTAGCTGTACAGAAAACCAGAACAAAAGTCCAGCATTGACTAGGGTCAAATTTAGTTTAAATGATGAGTCCCTTTTGATTCACTAGATTTTTTTATACTTTTGCAGTGAAAGAAAATACCCCCATTCTACATGAAGCACCACTTAATACCAATTGCCTTTGAGCTGGCCTCCCTCATGACTGTGCCTTATATTGACTAGCTCATATACCACTCTCTGGTCCAGTCAACTGTGGCAAGAAAGGCAAAGATGGCTTTTTTTTTTTTTTTTTTAAGATTGAGTCTTGCTCTGTAGCCCAGGCTGGAGTGCAGCGGCTCAGTCTCAGCTCACTGCAACTTCTGCCTCCCAGATCCTGGTTCAAGCAATTCTTCCACCTCAGCCTGTCAAGTAGCTGGAATTACAGGCACAAGCCACCATGCCCAGCTACTTTTTCTAGTTTTTAGTAGAGACGGGATTTCACCATGTTGGCCAGTCTGGTCTTGAACTCCTGACCTCATGATCCTCCCGCCTCAGCCTCCCAAAGTGCTGGGATTACAGGTGTGAGCCACCGCACCCAGTCCAAAGATGGCTTTAACCAATGCCTGATGCTTCAGCGTCACTTCCTTAAGAAGTAATAGTGGATGTGGCAAATTGTGCAGCTCCATAGACTCTTCCTGCTATTGCCTAGTTCAAGCAAACAACTAATTTCCAAAACAGTTAATATCCAAATCTTGATCACTTTCATAAAACTCATCTCTATAGATGCTAGATTTCACCTTTTTGCAATGTTTTATTTTAATGGACCAAATGTATAACAGATTGAAACTATTATCTTTTTAATTAGTGTAGGACATGTTTATGTATATTTTTTTCTTAAAGAGATGCTTTGAAAATTCAATTTTTCCAATTAACCATCTCTGATGCAAAGTTAACTGGATGACTGTGGTTTTGCTTGAGTTTCAATATAGCTGGTTAACTGTTCTGTTTTAGAAATGCATTTAATTACGTCATGCAGTGTCACCTTACAGATGTGAAAAGACACAGAGACTAACAAGCCAAACCTGCCTCCTGTATTTTCATTCTCTACTTTGTCTTTATTATGACAGTCAAAACTTATCTTCTTAGATTAAATTATTAATAAAGAAGCAACTGGAGAATTAAATTGAAAATATATTACATGACAGAACAAGCTAATTAATACGAAAGAAGATTGGATGAAGAAATTATAGTCAAAGCCTCAAACAAAAAGAGAGAAATTCAACACAGAAGGATAAAGGATGGAGAAGTCAAACAAGTTCTTTTTTTTTTTTTTAACTTTTGTCCAAGAACCCCTGGCCGCAAGCTTTAAAGATTACCGGAAGCCCCAAAGGAGCTCCCTCCGGTCTTCTGTGAGGATCCAGCGCAGATCCAACAATTGAGTGCTGAATCTTTGTGTTCTAGGTGGGATTATTTATCAGGGATTTTGTTTTGTCTGGATTTTCAATGGCCCGGCCCCAGCTGTACATTTGGGGACAGACCACAGCTTCAGTCAACAGAGGGTTTGTAGAGTTGCATTTGGAAGCTTCCCTCCCCCTGCAGGGCTGGAGTAATTAACAGACCATTAAGTCACTTCTGCTTTATTGAAGGGGATACCGTGCAGGTCATTTCTTTGAAAACTTTTGTTCTCCAAGGAAATTACAGGATTGTTTTATGTTTAGAAGCACAGCCTGGTGAACTCTGGAGTCCAGAGGCAAATTTCTGTAGCCGGGGTAGCTACAGAGACAAGGAGGATAAGGACATTAATCCCATTAAAAAAAGATCTCCCCCAACTCCCCTTCTTTTATTTTTTTCTTTAAAAAACCTGCTAAAAGAAAAACGATTTGCTCATTTGCTAATAACTAATGGGGACATGAATTACGGAGATGCCCCAGACTGAAGTTTATCTCTGTGTCAATAAATCTCTAAACAACTGCCACGAAACCGAGTACTGCCACCATTGCTTCTTTTTATTTCCATATTAATCAAAAGCATCTGCTCCTGTCCTCTCCAGTAGAGGGAACGGACAGTGAGTTTTCTAGCATCTGAAAAAACACTTGTGTTTTGTGCGGCTGGTGGAATTTTTACCATCGGACTTAAGTGACAGATATTTTGCTGAGGGCACAGCAAACGGGAGCTATTTCTTATGCATGTGAATGCCTTATTTCTCTTGCTGTTTTATTTATTTATTTATTTATTTATTTACATTCCTCTGTTCCGGCTACCAGTACCTGGCACATCGGAAGCATGCAGACAATGTTCGTTGCTGAAGTGGAGAAAGATTGAGAAACTCCAGAGGAAGTAATGCCAAGGCTTGCGTTGCTGCGAGTGCACTAGGGCGCTATGTGTTTGCGTTTGAGTTCAAATGATGGCGTGGGTTTCTTTGCCATTTCCCGGGATAGCTGGGAGGGAGGTGGGATGGTGGGGGGACTGAATAACCAGGAGGAGAAAGGAGGCGCCATAAAATGTGCCCGCTGCCACCCTCTATGTTCCCCAGTGGAATTATGGATCTTGCTTGTGGCAAAAGTGCGTTCTTGGTACCATAGACTGCAGCAGGCAGAGAGGGGGGCTCCCTCAGTACCCAGCTTCTGCAGTTTTCCGTGCATGGAGGTGAGGGGTGCTTGCTTGTAAACTGTGGCAACCCCTAGAATCAGGCCCTGGCTCTGCACTTCCTGAGGTGTCTGCCGCAGAGCAGGAGGAAAAGAGGGGTCTTGCTCAAGTCAGGGCCAGACAGAGCCCCAAAAGTTTCGAGGGCAGCTATCCGACACTGCCCCACAGACCCTTAGGCGCTGCCCCCTCTTTGCCCCTGTCCTCCTGGGGTGCGAGAAACCCAAATACTTTGCTTCCATCCGAACCCTAGGACGCAGCAGTAAAACCAAGGCGGGTCATTGGACTCTCAGATCTGCGCACCCCTCCCTCCTGGCTCCCTGGGACCTCGGCCCCAGCAGGTCCAGGACCCATCACCCGAGGGGCCCACCACCGAGGTGAGTCAAATTCCTTTTGCCGGTGCCTGGCTGCGAGGACAAACGTTCGTATTTTGGTTCGGGAGCCACGGGCAGTCCAGGGGTTTGGGTTAGAAGCAATGGCTCCCTTCCAGGGGCTGTGATCCGGGTCCGCCAGGGAGAGCGAGGCGCCGGGGTCCTCCGGGAGGTCCCCGCAGCTGGGGAAGGCGCCGCCACCCGGCCTCCCGCGCCATCCTAACTGGGCCTCTCCTTAGCAAAACTGACAGACTCTTGAGTGTCAGCCCAGGGCTGCGCGCGGGGGCGCAGTGACCTGAGAGGAAAGAGGGCCCGCGGCGCTCGGCCCTACTTTGGATTTGTTTGTGGTTATTCTTTTTGTTTTTCCTCCCTCCCGGTTTCCATAAACCCTTAGGTATTTCGAGGCACTTCGCCGGTGTAGGCGCAGGCGACTAGGGGCCTCACTCGGTGGAATCTGCCTCCCGCGCATCCGTGTGTCGCCTGCGCTCCCACCTCTCTGACCGTGTCCTGCGGGGGCCCGGAGACAGCGAGGAGTCCGGGGTCAGGGAGCGGAGACTGACGCTTCCCACCTGACCCATCCGCAACCCTGGGATCCCCAGCCCGGCGCGGAGCTCGAGTCTGAGATTCCGGCTTCCAGCTTTCGGCCGCTGGGTACAAGAGGAGGGCGGGAGGGGTGGCGCACCCCGCGGGTGGGTGGCGGGGCTGGCGGCTCCGCGGTGATCGCTCCTAGGCTCTCCTGGGCCACCGCAAGCGCGCACTCCGGCTGCTGGCGGGCTCTCTCGGCGCCCAGCGCACTCCATGCTCTCCCAACCCCTCGCAGCCCCCGACCGCAGTGTCCCAGGGAAGGTTTCAGTGAACCCGGACGCTCGACGGAAAAGTGACGCTGCAGATCCGAGTCTTCGGAGTTTGATTTCTGTGGGCCCCTTAAACCAGCACTGGGGCCCCGAGAGGCCCCGAGTCTCTGCAGGGGCGGGGAGGGAAGGACGCTCTCTCTCCCCGGCAAGTTTTCTTAGAGGCGAGCGGAGAACGCCGGCCGCTTCCCTCCCACAAGGCCCCTCCCTGGGCCTAGTTCTTCCCGAGGACACTCCCAGCCCTCGGGCGGCGGCCCCTCTACCCGCTTCCTTCCCACGCGTGGGCAGCCTGGACCCCGCGGGGGCCGCACTGACGAGGACAGGGCCAGATCCCGCACGGCCGGGAGGGCGCCTGGTCCCGGGGTCCTCTCTTCACAGCTCCCCTTTCTCGGCTTCGGCCGGGAGCGTTACTGGGAGGGGTGTTCCTGGGTGGCCTCGGGCCTGGGGGCGCGGAAGGGCTGCTCGGAAAAGGTGCCCAGGAGAGGCCCCTGCAAACCAGAGACGGACTCTCTGGGCCAGATCAGTCCCGAAAAAGCACCCCAAGCTGAGGCCGAGCCGAGGGGCGTCTTCAGGTTCGTGGAGGCTCCTCCGAGTCCTGGCCTCGAGGCCAGTCCCGAGTCCCCACCCAGGACCGGGGCGGGAGCGAGCATCGCAGGGAGGTGTCGGAGATGTCTAGTCTGGGTGCGGAGACTGGGGAGCCCACCCTTTGCAGTCACTCCCTCTCCCGAGCAGCGGGTGGGAAAAGGGGAACAGAGAGCCCGGGCGTCTCTGGAAGGGAGGTGGAACGCGAAATTAAAAGTTGGTGTCTGAGCGAGATGTTGGTGGAGCGGAGGGGGTTCCAGCGTCCTCCGGGTGGGAGGAGGCTTTTGCAATTTCTGCTGAATGCGTCAGTGGAGCCCAAAACCTGGCTTGACCTAGCTGCTGGGAAAAAAAAAGAAGTTCGAGGAGACACAAGGCCCCCTGCTGCTGGAGCGGGGAAACCCTGGGCTGGGGCCGTTCAGGCAGCCTGTCTCCGCCCGTTTGCGGGCTGTCGGCCTCAGCAGCCCCGGGAACAAAGATGTAGTGCGCCCAGCCGACGCCGGCCTCATTTTCCCTTTCTAAAAGCCACTTTCTTCCTCCATCTGAATTAGGTCATCGCCTGGGAAAGCGCCGAGAAGTTTCTAGTGTGGGCTTCTCAAGGTGTCCCCGCCCAGGAGGCTTTCGCCATCCTTTTAAATGTAAGGCGGTGTTTAATCTGGAATACAAGCATTGTCGTAGGGCTTCCAGATTGAATGAAAAACTAAACCTGCGAACTTTCGAGAAAGTGGCAACAACGAAAAAACAAAATCCGGCCGAAACCCATTTTCACCTTTGCGGCCATGAAATCCTGTTTGTGGCGTGGATAATTCGAGTATTTAAAGGGAAACGCAAGGACACTAAAAGTCTGCCTGCAAACACATGTACAGCAGACCAATCTAGGCATCAAGGCCCTTCCCGGAGGGCGAGTTGATTTTGTTTCTTCCCAATAAATCTAGAAACCTCAGATGACCTGGCTCTCAAATCACCTTCCTCACTGGGTTCCTGTCCTGTTCTTAAAGAAATTTTCTCTTCTAATCTCGAAGCCAAAAGAATTTTTGTAACCCAGAAAAGAACTCTGCTCACTTAAGAGAGCTCCTCAATACTGGAAGCCGCGTCTATTTTCCATTTTAGTTGCAAAATTTGCAATAGAGTTCCCTGTGCTCAAGGTTCCTTTTAGCTCATGTGAGTGGACATCGCAGCTCTTTAAACTGACCACTGCAGGTAGCCCAAGGATTTCCTGTCTCAGCAGCGCAATCACAAAATCCACGACTGTCCTAGTGTAAAGAGTGTGGCTTTATTCCTTTCCATAACCCAATTTAAGCCTCAGCTTTAGAGAAAGCATGAAGCCCACGCTCATTGTAAAGCCCCGAGTCTTTCCCCAGAACCAGGACTTTGGAAACGGGACTCAAAAGAAGCAAGTGGCTAAAGAGAAAGTCGTTTTCCTTCCTGACTGATGAAACTTCTTCTCCCAACCCCCTTTCTAAATAATAAACTCTGGGGAAAGGCTGGAGGGCTGCCTTGTGTTGGCTTCAAATAAATCTTCAATAGGCCCTTTCCTCACCCAGAGAAATGAATCACCCTTGGGAAACAGACGATTATTCCCCCATTTGTCTGCCGAAAACCAGTGGAAACAAGCACTCTCCACTGTAGACCCTCACTTAGGTCTTCCTCCTGGCTGAGAGTTGGGTAGCCATGGGAGGGTAAACAGGGATGGAGGGGGATGATTTGGATAGAAGAGAAACCCACAGAGACGTCCTCTCTGAGAGGGGCAGCAATGGGCAGGCATCAGAGACTCAGGAAGGACAGGGCAAATACAAATGCTTCGTAGCTGTGCTCTCCATGCTGGATTCCAGAAGGACACCACAGGCCTCCCCCCATTGGAGAGAGGCTTGGGCCTCAACCAACACAGAGGCAAGTTACAACTAATTCAGAAGCAAATCCTGGGGTGTTGCATTACAATGAGAGTTCTATTTTCCTCAGAGTGAAATTGAGGCCTGTGTTGTTGGAGCTATCCTCACTACAATCTGATTTATTGTCACCTTTAAACAAATAGACAAAACCCTCTTGCGGGATTACTCCTGCTTATATAAACCATTTGGAAGTGTTATGGCGGGAGGTGAAAGAAGTCCTGTATTAAAATAACTCCCGTTTTAGCTGACTTTTATGTAGACGATGCCCCATGTATATGGTTAATCAGACTAGCAATCTTCTAAGGGAAGAAAGAAGGGAGGATTCTCGCTATAGATCTGCAGGATGCTGAGACTTGGGCGGTCCTTTGATTCACCCGGAGCTCACCTTACAAAGCAGAGGAGCCTCTCCTTTCTCTGCAGGGCATGCTTGCGACGGGGAAGGCAAGCAGGATGAGTATTTATTTTCTAGGACCACTCTTTGTTGACTTTTAAAATGTATACTCGATTTTAGCATGGGGGGGGGGAATAACCCACAAGTTCAATTTAAAGTGAAAAGAAGTTAACTTACTGCCAACACAGTCATCATAGTGACATTCCACCTCTCCTTCCTTCCACTTTGAGTTTCCAGATTACTTTTTAAAATTCAGTTCCTGAGTTTATGAGGGTCTGATTACTGCACAGAAATAAGGATCTCAAAGAGTGGATGACTATAAATGTGGGCAATACCCCATTTAAAGGACATTTCCAAAAATTAGCACCAATTTACCCATCCTGTTTACTTGTACATAATTAAGGAAAACTTCAAATCTGCCCACCCATTCCAGATCCCTCACCCACACCAGATACACCTTACCTGGTCCACATGTTCCCTATCCCACTAAAGCCATCTGCTAAGATTTTAGGCAAAGCCAAAGCCACGATTTAAAGGTTCTTTTTTATTTGAAATCTCATCCAGAAACACTGGTTATTAATAAATATATCATAGTTATCAAGAATATATAAAAAATAACAACAGGTATCGTCTTTGAGGCCCTAACAAAATATTTCAAGCAAATGTTCAGGAAAATAAAAACGGCACCCCTCCCAAAACCAGGATAAGTTTTCAAAGCTGATAATAGAGAGAGCCAACCCCGCATGCAGAACTGAGCGAGGGGGTGGGGCAAGCTACTAGAGGGAGCCAAGCGTTTACAATGGCGGCCCCGGAACAGCCGAGGAAGGTTCGGAATAAAGTTTGAAGGGGCTGGGGGTGGGAGAAGAAGCGCGTGTGCGTGAGTGTGGGTCTTTGCACTCTGCCCCTTTTGAATTTCATACAACCACAGACAGATATATGGAGTACTTGGAAGAATTCACTAATAAATCCTTGTTACAAGGAAAACGGCACCACGGCCTGCACATGTTTAGACAAGATTCATTTAGAAGCGTGCATGCATTCTTTTGACCTACACTGCGTCGAAAGGAAAACCCACATAAGCGATGTCATGCCCTGGACCAGAGTGGAGATTCAAAACTTGGGTCTTGATATCTCTTTCTCTCTCTCCCTCTCTCTCCATTGTCTCTAGAAAAACTATGGCGAGGACAGAGACAATCATAATCGCATCCATCTCAAGAAAATATTTACATTTGTTTTGCACAAAAGGGATGGCCGTCTTTTCCCAAAGCGAGAACACAGAGTCAGAGAAAGCCAACTCAAAAGTTCCTGCGGAAGTTTTTAACTACACCGATCCCATCTTTATACAACAAATGCAGTTTTGACAAGAGCGTATGGCAGTGAGAAATACTGGCGCGGCATGGGGAAAAGAAGCATGCATGCAAAACACACGACGTCTGGGTCGAGTCCCCCTTTGCTACCACCTAGAAATTGCAGTTTGGTTTTGGTCCTTTTCCCTCCGGTGGTCAAGTGGAGTCTGAGATCTCTCAGGTGGGATGCCGCGGGCCCCGGAGCCCGCCCTCCCGTAGGCCGAGCGCGCAGCCTCCCTCTTCCCTCCCAGCCCGGCACCGCGGCCCCTCCCGCCGCTCTCCCTCCTCCTCGGCAGCCGGGCCCGCCCGCTGCTCACTTGAGCAAGTCCTTGGACTCGGCCGACAGCCGGGCCATGTTGGCGGTGGAGAGAGCGGACAGGTGCGGCGGCGGCGGCATCTGGCAGATGGTGCAGGGGCAGGGCAGCCCGGCCCAGTGCTGGAAGCCGCTGCCCAGCTGCAGCGCGGGCGGCGTGGAGGGCGCCTTGAGCAGCGAGTGGGGAGGCCGGATGGTGCCGATGGCGGGAAGCGAGGCTGCGGACAGCGGAGACGAGGCGTTGCCGGACGAGAGCGCGCCGCCCAAGATGGGGTGCACCGGGTGCACGGCGTTGGCCGCGTGCGCTGGGTGGCCGGCAGAGTGGCCCACGGTCCCGCAGTGAAAGGCCGAGTGGTGGCCCCCGTAGATCTCGCCAACCAGCCTCTTCATCTCCTCCAGGGAGCTGGTGAGCATGAGGATGTAGTTTCTGGCGAGCAGGAGAGTGGCGATCTTGGAGAGCTTGCGCACCGAGGGCCCGTGAGCGTAGGGCATGACTTCGCGCAGCCCGTCCATGGCGAGGTTCAGGTCGTGCATCCGCTTGCGCTCGCGTCCGTTGATCTTCAGCCGCAACTGCTGTAGGTCCTGCTCCGACAGCTGCTTCTTGATTTTGTACTTGCTGCTCTCTCCCGTGGCCTTGGCGCTAGCCCGCGAGAGGCTTTCCCCAGGCATCTTCTGCACCATATCGCCTTGCGTGGACGAGACAGAGTTGAGACGGCTCTCCTGGTGGTGGTGGTGACGGTGGTGGTGGTCCCTCAGGTACATCTCATCCATGTCCGGAGATGAAGCTCTGCTGGAGACAGAGCTCGAATCAGAATTCATTTTATTACTGGGGATGCGGCCCTACCGTGGGGAGGCTTTAGGCGGGAAATTAAAGAAAACCTTGAATTTAAAAAAAAAAGTCTGCACAGCCCAGGAACCCACTTCTCAGCGGCAAGACTCGAGAAGAAAAGCTGAGATGCTGCTTTTCCCCGCCTCTCTCCCTCCCACGCCCCTCTCTCGGGTTAGGCTGCTTCCTGGACAGTTAGTTGGTGTGTGCTTGAACTAACCTCACGCTGAAAAAGAGGGGCTTTTATAGAGCTGTGGCGGAGCAAAGAGACAAAAGGAGCCCTCCTATCTATCCTGGGCTGGTTAGGATGACGTGCCATCATTCAGGGCGGTGCGCTTTGCTGTCCCATTTAGCAAGGATTCCTATTCATATTCATTGTGGGGCCGCCCTGGGACACCTCTGCTCGGAACCGCTAGGAGCCCCCAGGCACAAAACTCTCTGATTGACACGCTCACCGCTCCAGCTCACGCCTTCCTGATTTTTTTTTTAAACTTTCACCCCACCTCCCTTCTCAATTTCTCTAACCAACTCACACATCGGGAACCGAAGGAAGGGAAGAGAAGGTGGCCAGGCGGTTGGTGGAGGTTCCTCTGGGTTTGGAGAGAGGGGTTGAAACATTAGCTCTCCTTCCTTTCATTGCTGCTCCCAAGTTTAGAGAAATATGGGCAAAAAGAGGTCCCAGTGGAAAGGTTTGAGGGACAGAGGTGCGGCTGGGGGGCAGTGCCGCCAGTGGGGACAGGGGTGGGGGAAGACTGCATGCCGATCTGTCTCAAGATTTTTTTTTTTTTTCATTAGATCTCTTTTCCTAAACACTTCCATTCTGTCAATTTTGTTTGTTGGGCCCTTCCGGTGTGATTTCACCGAGATGTCCACGTTTGGTGATGGCTTTGCCCCTGACAGCATTGTGGCCGAGAGATCTCTTATTTTCTTTGTCCTCTTTAATTTTAAAACATGGATTACTGAAAGAATTTCAGTTTTGCACAATTCTCTAACTTCCTAGACCAAAAACTGAGAGAAAAAAAAAAATGTCACAAGAAAAGCAACTTGGGGGGGTGGGAAGGAAAAGGAGCCAAAGAGGCAGAGACAGATTGTTAGGACGTGCAAAGGTTCCTGAGAGAGACTGTTCCCGCTCCAGGCTTCCCGGACCTTGGCGCTGGCGGAAGATGGTGGGACAGTCCGCGCCCGAAGCTCCGCGGGGCCGCCTCTGGCCGCGGTGGGGACTTGAGCTCCGGCAACTCAGCGCCAGCCCGGCCTGCGCGGGTGGGTCCACTCGACTGGGGCCGCCATATGGCTTCGGACCGGGAAATCAGAAGCTCATAATAAACTATCCGATGTCGGAGGGCAGGGGGTGGGCAAAGAAGCACAGGGGAGGGAAACAACGAAAGGACCTAGAAAGCCCCTCGTGAGTGCCTGGGCACTGCGGTTCAGCGCAGAGTCGTTTCTGGGAATAAAGAGGAGGCCTGGAGTTTGGAGCCTTCGGTGCGTGTGCGGAGGTGGGCGAAGATCTTTCTTCCCCCTTGCTGTGTTTTTGTCGATCAAGACTTTAGTTCAGCAGCACAAGGGGCGGGAAAACAGAAATCCCGGGAAGGGAGAGAGCTCCAGGACTGGTCTCTAGAACCCGGACACTGCCCCTCTCCGGGCTTGGAGGAACGGGAGACAAACGCTAGCCCAGGACTGAGATTCTCGGTGGAAGTGTGAAATCGAATCAATCCCGGAACCTCGGGCGCTTGGGGGCCTCTGCGCCGCAGAGTCACTTCGAAGAACAGGAGGCCTCCGTTTCCCTTGACTCAAACCGAGCAGTCAGTGGGAGAGGGATGCGCGCCCAGGTCCGGAGTTGGCACGGACTGTCACTCTGCGAAGGCAGCTCTGGCAGTACCAGCCGGATGGGGAGACGCAACATTGGCATGGATGCTTTTGCTACTTCGATTTTGGCTTTTCTGTAATGGGGGAAAAAATGGCCAACAGCCCTTCGTCAAGGGCTGTCAGTGTCCTTGCAGACTGTACAGGAGCCTCTTCTCCTACCACCTCCACCTCGGTGGAAGGAAAGTTTCTTAATCCAAGAGATTAGGTTGGATGTGGAAAGACTGAAGCCCAAAAGCATTCCTAATACCAAGCATAAGGAATGTTTCTTAATCCATCAGACCTAACAAAAAGATAGTGGCATACTCTAAATCTTCCTGCTTATTTAAAAAAAGAGGGGAGTGAAGAACGACCCCTACCTCCTCGGGAAGGAACTTTTGGAGTCCCAGATGATGGAAGGAAGCTAGTGGCTCGTCCTGACACCAACCCTCAGCGACTCCCCAGCTGATCAAATGGGGTGAAGGGAGGGAGGCAGACGGGGGAGGGCATTGGGAGCGAGCACTGGACTGGACGTAGAGCAGCTTCCCCGCCCTGCAAACGGTCCACAGGTCTGGCCCCCGCCGTCCTTCTGAGCCACCTACCTCACCCTAGGTCGTCGGGCACGTGTGTCTTTCCTACTCCCAAACTGAAAACGCTGCACCTAAGTTTTGATTTGGGGAAGTGGGAAAGGGTAGTTAGAACAGAAGGGTTGCAAATGAAGGAGTGGAGAAATCTTGTTGCTACAAGATATTTTACCCTTAAAAAAAAAAAAGTCTGAATTTTCTCAGTGGACAATGTAAAATAAAGTTTTGAATATCCCCCAAGTTAGTCAAGAAGGTGGCAAGGGGGGTGGGGGAAGGAAGGGGAGAGCAATCCTCGAAATACAAGCTTGCGGGGCTGGAAGACAGGGGCCAGGATTCTGGGAGTCCAAATCAGAGGTCACTCTCCTTCAGCACGGCCTGTCAGCGGAGAGGGGGCCGACCGCCGGCCGCAGCCAGTTCCGAAGGGGCTGCGCTGGGCCGGGAAGGGGCGACTGGTCCTTTGCACGAACAGACCAGGACCCTCCCTTCCTTCTTCCATAAGGGTTTTCAGCTCCAGTAACACAGCGATGCCTGAAATGGGAGATCTACGGGGACCAGACCAGGACTCTCTCGCTCCCAGGCCGGGACGCAGCGTGCACTTCGCTCCCCGGTCACCCTCTGCTTTCCCGAAGGTCCGAAATGTGTGAGTGTGGGGTGGTCCAAGGTTCAGGACCAGTAAGTACTTTTAGAGGCTAGTTCTTCCACTTCCCATCTGTTGGGGGGGTTGACAACTAGACGAGGGGGGTGAGTAAAGGTGCCACGACTTTGCTTCCCATAAAATGGCTTAATACTCGCCGGGACCCAAAAGGCGGAGGCGCCCCGCGCCTTGCCTCGTGGAGTCGCTTTTCAACCCCTGCCGCCGCAGCTGAGTTCCTCCGATTGAGCCCTGAACCCAAGAAGGAGCAGGCCGGGAGCTCAGGAGGGCGAGCACACGAATTTCTTCTTGAGAGTTGACTACCATCGCCCACCCGGGACGTGTGCGGAAGTGGGGAGTAAAGGCGCCGCTGACCGGCCAGGGCTGCAGAAGCCTAGAGGGGCTCAGCGTGAGACGCACCGTGACCTTGGCCCTGGCCAGGACCCCTTTCAGAGGGCTCAGACAGGCAAGGGGCCAGAGCGAGCGACCCAGGCTCCGGCTGCGCTCTCTCGGGCCACACCCCGCGCCCTCGCGGCTGGGGAGAGCTGCGCCGAGGAGGCAGGGGTCGTTCTCCCGCAACAGGTGCGTCCCAAGGCAGGCAGGCTACTTCCCTCCAAGCCTGTCTTAGCTCTGGGAAGACCCTGGAGTTTCTTAGCCTTCCTACAATATATGAAAACAGCGGGTCGGCGCGTGGACCGAGTCAGAAGAGCCGTCCTGCTGTCCCCTCGCTCCCGGGGCTCTCCGCGGGGACCGCGCACTCGGGAAGCTGTTCGGCTGTGCTCGCCACCCCCCTCTGCGTTCCAGATCACCCGGGATCATCTCTTACCTGACACCCAGTGCGCGCCGCTCGGTGCCCGACTCCCACTGCTCCGCAGCCTGAGCCACCGAGTTCCTCTCCAGCAGCTACCGACTCTGCCTGAGGCCGTGGCGATTTTGGCTCGGGAGCGAACCCCCACCCCCACCCCCGCAAGAGTCCAGCAGCAAATGTCGCCAGCTGACCTGCCGAGAGGCCACTGTGAGAGGCAGGTCAATCAGCAACGTCCACGGGTCCTCTCGCTCATCAAGCCGCAAACTTGACCAGCAGAAACTTTGGCCGAGACCGAAAGGCGGGAGGCTGCCCTGTGGGCTTCACATTTCAACCCAACCACCCTCCAAGACAAAATAGAAGGAATAAAGGACACCTAAACATTTCTAACTATGGTCCCTCATGTGCAAGCAAGGAATAGCCTAAAAAATAGTTGACCACGCGGAGAAACTTCTCAAAAAGTATATTCTTTAGCTGAGCAAACCAATAACTTCACAAGTGCAGTGGGGGTCCAGTCACCAGGGCTGTTAGGTTGATCAAAGAAGCCAGTACCAAAAAATAAATAAATTTAAAAGACCAAAAGAAAATTAAATATCAATATAGATCGCAGTCAAGCAGGAATAATCTCTTCCTGCAGCAGCTCATCGGGAGCAATCGTTTTTGGCTTAGGGTACCGAACCCTGAGCCTCTGCGTTGGGAGATGCCCAGATCAAAATTCCAGCAATTAAATAGGTGGTACAAGGGCTAGAGGAGATGGATCTGGACAGACTGACTAAAGCGATTCCGTTTTCTGGGTTTCCCTGTATTTTAAATAACATCTTGAAAACTTACTGATCTGTCCAATCTTCCTCTTCATCTTTTTGAAATCCAATTATCATACAGGGAAAATAGCAGACGTGGAAGGGCAGCAGAATTTTATGAGCTGTTAGTAACTGCTTTTCACAATGTTGGATGTGAGACTGGAAGATGCCAGGCAGTCCCAGAATAGCACAAAATGATGAGGTGCTAATTATGTGAATATATAGACAAGTGAATACACTGGCAGAGCTAGAAGTTTGATTTTAATGATGCATAAGCAGCAAGGCTGGTTAGAACTTACAAATTCATTATCATTATTTAAAGACTCACTAAAGTCAAAGGAGATATGAACTTCTGGGCTTCATTTACAGGATTTTGCTCAATTAGTGAGCACCCTTCAGTACTTTGTTTTTTTCCTTTCTGGTAACATCTGCTCAATTGCCAAAACCTCAACTGAGTTTTCGTCCAGTAGAAAGCTATTAAATGGAAAACACTTTTTTTTTTCTCAAGAATTGAAATGTTTGGGTTAATTTAAATATCACTGGTGATCAATTACATAAACTGATGAGTTATGTTAAAATTTGCATACTTACACGCACATTCTTAGCATGTGCCCTGACATTCTGGATTTGTGGCTCCATTAATATCAATACTTTAAGAACCACTAAGCACATGATTTTTTAACAGTATTTTATTGTTATTAACTTACCTCTTCTATGAATCGATAGTTACAGCCACTGTATACAATTTGATATCTCAATATGAAAGCACAGAATACTAACTCTACTTTTGTTTCTGGAGGCCATTGGATCATCTCCTGGCTATACTCTATTAGACAGTTAAACACATATTGCTGTATTCTTTGCTGAAGTGCTTACGAAATTTAGTTTTATTTTAAAAGTAGTTGTGTAGCATATGTATACCTCATTTTCACTTCAGTCATATTCAGATTTATACACAATGTATATAAGTAAATAGACACCACAAAGAGATTAGAATATAGGTATAGAATCTAACTATAAAGGAACAGCAGATTAAAGGAATATTTACACTTATGACAACAACTTATAACACTGCCTTTTTATTATAGGTACCTATACATATAAGTTCTGAAGTTTATATTTATATAAGCATAGAGTCAAATACATTAAAATATTTCTTTGAAGTCTTTGGGTTCTAAATAAATAAATAATTTTCAGATACTGCCAAAGAAGACAATGGAAAACATATTAAATGCCTGTTTATAAGTAAAACTGGATTTGAAAGTCTCACATTGGCTTGACTCCTAACAAATACAGAGTTACAAACCTTATTTTAAGAAAATTGTAAATGAGGATTCTGTTACTGAATCTTGAAAAATAAAAAATAGCAATTTTCTAAAATCAGCCTTTCAATGGTTGATTCATTTTATACACCATCTGTGGTATGGATCAGGTGGATTTTGCTTGATCGTTTCAGAAAACAAATGAAAATACAATAAACTGTACTTTCTCATTAGTCCATTGTATTTTTCTATCTATAGGTATGGTTTTTGTTTGTATAACACCAACAGTCTGAATATAAATGATATAAAACCTAATTATCACTGTTTACAATACTGGCTAAATTTTCATTTTCATTTTTATGCCATATTATAATATATGCTAAAATTAAAGCAATTGCCCAGGTAATTTAAGCCTTAGGTCCTGTTTTTCTTTTATTTTACAGGGCGGAGGGGAGGAGGAAGGTAAGGAGAGAGAAAGCAGGCTGGAAACAAATTATCACTTAACATTTCTAGATATTTACCATTCTGTATTTTACTTGCAGACCAGGCTGAGTCTCCTGTTCAACAATTGAAATATATTCTCAACAGTACTATCAAGAGCTGTTAATAAAAGCCTCTTATAAATTTGAGATATGTTAATTTTTAGAACAAAATAATAATGGAAATTAATATTTTTACATAACATGATATCATTTAAGGTATTCATGAAAGAAAGTTGACAATTTTCCAGGTCATTTTCTTCTAGTAATTGTGATCATCTACTCCATAATGCTTGATAATAAAGAAATAGCAGAACACTGGAGTATTTGTCCACAGAAGTGAATATTTGAGAACTTTGGTTTCTTTCTTCATCTTATTATGGCAAGTGTAATACATTTGAGTAGACTTTTAGAAAAACAAAACTTTTAATGAGGGTGAAAAGAAAGAAAGGGAATAGAAAATACTATGCATATATCCTTAGTTCATAATACATACATTTAATCCTGCCCTTACATGCATTTTTATGGAGCTGTGCGAAAGCGCTTGCAAAATATGTGTTCACTTTATATATGCGTGGAAATTGTGATGTTGATTCTAACATTTTAAGAAAGAACCCATTTGTGGCTGTTTTCCAAAGGCAAATGTATAACAAGTTTGTCAATCTTGTTTAAATATCCCAGGGACTCTGTGGCACTGTCATTCACCGTTCATACACCCTCCAATATGTTGAACCAGTCGAATTGCCTGAGATAAAGCTGTGAGAAGAATTAAACCCCTGAATAATCCTTCAGGGATGTTACTTCTCAGTATGAGGATGACTCAGAAACTGTGCTACAGAGACAAAGTGAAAAACTGAGATACCATCAGACTGAAATCATGCTAAGAAATAGAATCAGATTAAAAGAAAGAAAATCAAAGAAGTAGAAAGAACAGAAATAGAAGGTTTTTTTAGAAATAGAATTTTTAAAGTGAACACCGTGGATAGCCTAGTGTTGTTGGACAGCGTTCTCAAATTAGGTCTTCGTTTCCTCTATTGCTAAAAATAAAAAAAGAAAGCTTCAACTCTATGTTGAGGGACAATTCAAGTGGCCCCATAGTCGCTCATCATGCAACAATGTATCTGCTTAAATAAGAATGCAATACTAGAAATCTGTATCCAGAAAAAGACAGCTCTCATTTGATTGGCATAGTTTTCTAAGCCTATTATTAATTATTTTCAGAGAAAAATTCGTTTTTTCTGGGAAAAGCTTTTATATGTGATTTATTTGTATGAGAGGAAATCAGATGCTGTTATGCGTTTAATTTTTTTTTCTTTCTTTCTTTTTTTTTTTTTTTTAGAAACAGAGTCTTACTCTGTCGCCCAGGCTGGAGTGCAGTGGTGGCGTGATCTCGGCTTACTGCAACCTCTGCCTCCCAGGTTCAAGTGATTTTCCTGCCTCAGCCTCCCAAGTACCTGAGACTACAGGTGCCCACCCCTACACCCAGCTAATTTTTGTATTTTTAGTAGAGACGATGTTTCACCACATTGGCCAGCCTGGTCTCAAACTCCTGACCTTGTGATCCACCTGCATTGGCCTACCAAAGTGCTGGGATTACAGGCGCGAGCCACAGTGCCCGATCATTATGTGTATAATTTTCAAGTATACTTGCTATAATTGTTCTATCTCTTCATCTCCATCAAAGTTTTACCTCTCGTGAAAGTAAAGCAGGGGCTAAAAGCTCTTTGCTCCCATTAGACTTATTACTTGAGGTCATTACATTAAGTGAGAAATAATACCTCTGGGGAAGGTAATGACAAGAACAGACACCCAATAGAAAACTGTTTCCAAAGGTATATATGGGAGGAAAGGTATGGGCAAATAGCATATAACCAACTTAACTCAAAAGTTTAAGTATCTGTAGAAACTAAAAACTAGTGGACATAGGCATAGGCACTTGGAGTTGTAAACCTTTTAAAGATAGGTCTATAATAACAAGAGCAAAGCTCCTCTCTCTGTTTGTGGTGCCCCAAGTGTCCCTGTTTGCGAAAGACATCAATAACAATGGGAACAAAATTAACATCAGCACAAAAATATTATATATGCTTCTTTAATCGTTGTCTGCTGGCTAAAACTTGCAAATACCCTGGGATCATAGAAAAGATGAGCTCTTGGAAAGATAGAAACTATTTTTTTGATAACTACTATGTTGTAAACAGAGACGTCACGTCCCCCCGGAGGAGCACCCACCTTATAGTATGAAAGGCAGAGGCAGATATTAGAGAAAGACAGACTTGACTACCCTTTGGAATTTCCACATAGGATTTGCTACTTACCAGCTATACATACTTGCCCAAGTTTCTTGCCATTTCTGAATCTTCGTTTTGCCATCTGCACAGTGAAAGTAATGATACTTGTGACATCGGCCAATGTAAGAATTAAATAACAGTGTTTTGCAAGCTATTTGTAAGCTATTCACCCAGATGGATCAGACTTATTTCAAGAGCAAAACTTCAAAACATTTAATAAAAAAAATACATTTATTTATAATCTTGAAATAGAGATGGATTTCTTCAATTAGGCAAAACTAGAACTATGTATAACAGAAAAAGATTGATGAATGTGATGAATTAAATAATGATATTTTATCAAAACACACTGAAGGAATGTGAATAGTGAGTAGTTATTTTTAAACCGGGAAAAGATCTCTGTAGCTCGACAGCATTCCATATACTTTTCTGGTAGGAATATAAACTGTCATAGCCAGTTTGGAAAATGGTTTGATATTATCTTGTAAGATTGAACATTCGTGCACTCCATGACCCGGAAATTCTACTCCTAGAGTGTATGCCTCCGCCTCAAACTCCTGAATCTGTATACCTAAAGACATACACTGCAATAGAATGTTCATGGTATCACTATTCACAATAACAAACAGTTGACAGGGAAATAAATGAGGAAATTAAAGTACATTATTCAGCAGATTAAGTGAATGAATCATAGCTCCATGCAAAAATATGAACAAATCCTATTAAGAAAAAATTAAGAGAAATAATGAGAGCCCCAAAAGGTTACATGGAGAATGATTACAAATTTTGTAAGTTTAAAAGCAACTAAAACAAAACAATATACTTACTAATATATTCCTGTATTAGTCTATTCTCATGCTGCTATGAAGATACAGCTGAGGCTGGGTAATTTAGAAAGAAAAGAGGTTTAATTGATTCACAGTTCTGCTGGGGTGGGGGCCTCAGGAAACTTGCAATCACGGCGGAAGGCACCTCTTCACAGGACGGCAGGATAGAGAATGAGCGCAAGCAGGAGAAATGCCAGATGCCGATAAAACCATCAGATCTTGTGAGATTCACTCATTATCACAAGAACAGTATGCTCCCTGATTCAATTACCTCCACCCATTCCACCCTTGACACATGGGGATTATGGGGGAATTACAATTCAAGGTGAGATTTGAGTGGGAACACAGAGCCAAACCGTATAATATATATTAAGCATATACTTAACATACTTATTAAGATTACACAGAGAAGTGGAAGAGCTACATTTAAAAAAGAGAAATAGCAAGAAAGGAAGAGAAGGATCAACATAGATTCAGGATAGGAGCTATTTCAGGTGAAGGAGGAGGGATATAGGATGGGAGAGAACCACACAGAGTTACACAAGTTATAATCAATGCTTAGTTTCTGAATTGGGCTGGGCGTTCACAGGTGTTCATTATATCATTCAAAATAAACACAAACATGCATGGACCAATGATAAAAGTACTTTCTAAAGAAAGAATTATAATTAATCTAATTCTCTGCACCTGTGCCCCTCTAAACAAACAAAAAGCAAAACAAATAATAAAAATGTAAGTACCTTGGTACCTATAAGAATATGCAAATTGATATGTATAGCCCTAATGTAATTGAACTTATCTCTTTGAGATTCAACCTCCCACCTCATAACAGAGACTCTTTAGGTAGGTGAGTTTCCTTGTTCACCACACACCCTGTTCATACATTCCATGCTTTTGAGCAGTTTCTTCTGCTATGCATATTTTCTCTATTCATCTTCACCTATTCAAATTCTGTTCTTGTTTCAAAGTCTAACTAAAATTCTACTTTCTTCAAGAAGCCTTCCCCAGTGAGTTTAAATCCCTACATCACTTAGCTTCTATACCAAAAAATCTAGTTCTTAATCAGATATATCATTACTTTAGTATTAGTTGATAAGTGCATATATTGCATGCATGGCATAGTATTTTTAGTTATGAGCAGACATAAAGTTGATTCATATCTTATCTCTATTTACAAAGACTTTAGGGAGTGTGGAGACACATGCTCATATACCTTCTGTGCTAGGTTCTAGCCATGTTTGCTAGAACTTCTAGATGGAGAAACTGAAGATGCCTTCACAGAAAAAGAGGCCCTTGGCTGGACCTTGATGTAAGTGGGATCTCTAAAGGCAAAAATGTCAAGAGAGGACATTCTAATTATCTAATCATGTAATTAAGTTCAGCTATGGATAGTACGTGTACACAGATCTAATAAAAGCTAATACATGCTAAGTGTGTACTATGGGTTAGGCCTATGCTGAGCCCCTTAAAGATTGAATCACTCAAATGTGATTTAGCCGAGAGTCACAGATACCCAAAATAACATTATCTTAAAGAGAAAAATTTTTCTTTTATGTAATATATGGAAGAAGGCAGTCTGAGGCTGGAATGGTAACTCTGCTCCATAATGTCCTCAAGGACCTGGTTATCCCCAGCTTATCATTCTAACACCTCTACTATGTGACCCTCACGGTCTTGGCTCAAGGCGGTAGTAATCACATCTGCATTCTGGGAAGCACAATGGAGAAACAGAGAAGAAAAGACAAACATCACACACGCATCCGTGAGATGTCAGTGCCAGCAACAGAAACTGTCCTGGCTATTTTATTTTACTTTTTAATTTAATTTTTGAGACAGAGTCTCGCTTTGTCATCCAGGCTGGAATACAGTGGTGAGATCTTGGCTCACCGCAAACTCCGCCTCCCGGGTTCGAGCGATTCTCCTGCCCCAGCCTCCTGAGTAGCTGGGGTTACAGGTGCCGGTCACCACCGCCGGCTAATTTTTGTGTTTTTAGTGGAGAGGGGTTTCTCTATATTGGCCAGGCTGGTCTCAAACTCTTGACCTCAGGTGATCTGCTTGCCAATTACAGATGCGAGCCACCGCACCCGGCCAGTGTCCTATTTTAAACAAAAAAGGATATAATAAAGGACATTACCTATTTAAAAGATCTTTGGAAGGACCAAAGGAGTGGGCTCAGGTGGGGTCTCCAGGGATGACTACCAGAACAATTTGTAAGTAATCCATCCAACTTCTGAGGTTGCAACAGGAGTTATAAATTCAAGAATAGGGAGCATAAATTGATCCAGGAGTCAGGAAGTTAGAGTCAAAAGAAATTGTCATAATTGACTCTCAACAACCAGAAGCCAGAGAACGATCACTGTGAACACTGCTAAGGAAGTACAGTGGCATTTCCATGACATGGCTGGATAGGAGATATCATTTAGAAAAGGTACGAAATGATTTCTACTTCACCTCTCTTTTCCAAATCTTGAATGAGTACATCCTACTAAAGGTGTCTAATATGTGTCCACTTGTAAAATAATCAATGAAATGAAGACAACTCTGTATTCTCTCCAGTTAGAAAGAGGATAGAAATTGAAAAAGCTAAGCCATCATGCCCACCACAGTTTAATTCTTTGGTTACCTGATATCTGTGTACACCTTCTATCCATAGCTAAACTTCCAAATAGCAACTATTACAATAAAAACACACTTGCACCCAACATAATGCAATTACCACTTATAAAAATAAATGAACAACAGTAAACAAAGATATATACTTACTGGGAAACCTACTATCCTACCACTCACTAAGTCTATCACTGGGTAGTTTTTATTCTTTTTCCAATTTAGTCAATTCTACTTCATATAAGGCATTCTATAGTTTAAGTTATTCATTTAAATACAACCAGGAATGGCAGTGCACACTCGTAGTCCCAGCTAGTTGGGCAGCTAAGGTCGGAGGATCCCTTGAGTTCAGGAGTTTGAGGCTGCAGTGAGCGATATATGATCACAGCAGTGCACTCAAGCCTGAGTCACAAAGCCAGATCCCATCTCTAAAAGAAATTTTAAAAATACACACACACACACACACACACACACACCACCACCACCACCAATCTTAGCACACACACACAAAGACAACTTATGTGAAATAGTAGATAAATGACAGAAGAGAAAAAAGGAAATGGGTTAATATATATTCATATATATCATATGTGTTTAACAGAGTATGAAGAATTGTGGGCAACTATTAACAAATTTATAGTTTTAAATTTCTTTGCTCTACTATCTGTTTCCTATTCCCTTTGTCTTTTGCTAACATCTCAGCTGACCTGGCTTCTTGGTGAAGTGAGTCAAGCTAACATTCCTTGGTAGTCCTGCACGTAAAATGTTGCTATGATCTTCAATGAACTTTTACTAGTGATTATGAAAATAGTAGTATGTCCCCAGATGAGCTCCTGTATTGCAGACATACTCTCCTTTCTCACTTTTCTGTAGCAAAACTTTTTTTTTCTTGATAATTAGTATAAAAATAACTTCAGCGAACATAGTAATATACTTTTTTTCTTGCTTTGGTTAAGTGGTGTGAAAAACCCGAAATAGCCAGGTGGTATTCTCTACTTCCAGGTTATTAGAAGTAAATGTGTGTCTCCTATGGAATCATTTCTTCCTGGGTAACTAGGACCATTAACTAGTAATGGAAACTAGTACTGAAAACTAGTAATGAGAATGGTGTGACAGAG
The DNA here is from genome assembly GCA_004027835.1 of Alouatta palliata. Taxonomy (NCBI): domain Eukaryota; kingdom Metazoa; phylum Chordata; class Mammalia; order Primates; family Atelidae; genus Alouatta; species Alouatta palliata. Next base: position 38,257 of record PVKV010012664.1, on the reverse strand, counting down.
ACTGACAACAGGCTGCCAAAACCTTTTCACCCCTGACTAGCTTCCAGATGTCCTTACTCTTAGAAGTAGTCATGTGACTAAGTTACTGGTGATGGACATGAGTGGAAGTTATAAGCCGTCTAGGAGTTAAGACATAGGGCTTGCCTCTTTCACATTTCCTTCCTTTTGTCTACTTTCTGATCACACTTGAGCCATGCAGATGATGACAACAGCCTAGGTCTTCGCTAAACAATAACTCAGAAAGATTCTAGGCTCCCTTACAGTGTAGAACAGAACTGCTCTAAAGACTTGCACTTTTACTATTGAAACTATCTCATGGACAAGAATGAAATTTCCTTGTTCTGCAAGTCATTTTATTTTTGGCTTCCTTCGTTAGAGCAATCTTGCCTATATTCCAGTCTTACCCTATTTTATTTTTTGTTTTCTTTTGCTTTCTTTAAAGCAATCTTACCTTATGTAGATATACATCAAACATTTTTCAAGTGGGTCACTATATATGATAATGAGACATGCTAGGTAGACTAAATCATGTGAGAGAGCTAAAGAATCTAGACAAATGGGAACTTCTGCCTTTTCCACAAATATGGACTTCTGCCTTTTCAGATAAAAGCAAAGCGTGTTCTCTGCTTAGTTGGATTAAAAATGTTTTTACAAAATTGACAACCATTATTAAGGCCAGCAGAAGGGCCACGCTGTTATGCTACTGTGAGGTATTACACGTGGGAATGGTGGTACTTCCAAGGAGATGGGTGAGGTCATTCTAGTCCCCAGTGTGAAGTAGTCTGCAGATGACTGGGTTTAACACTGGGCACCAACAAGCATTCTGACATAAAACGTTAGTAGCACATATGTACTCTACTATGATCAGCTTGTGACATATTACCAACAAAGCTTAGCAGAAAGAGGCAGGCTGAGGAAAGTTTGGTGAACATGGCTTCTTTTGTCTCCTCTGTTCTTCACAGGTGGACATGTTAAGATTGGCGGTGATGATATTCAGCCTGTACAGGGGAGGCCCTTGTTGTGTCGTTAAGCTTCAAGCAGAGGTACACTTAGCTTCATACCTCCAACCACAGAACCTTGAAACTTCAGGATATTGACGTGATGTGCATTGTCTCATCTTGCACCTAGCATCTTGGTTTTGGATCCAGTTTCTTACCAGTATCATCTTGTTACAAAGTTCACAGGTTATTTCATAAGAACTAGAAATAACTCACTCACTAAAAACTATTTATTAAGCAACTGCATCATGCTGGGGATTATTCTAGGCACAGAGAAGTTTTTAAATGAACAAAATAGCCTCATATTCCTTCCCTCGATTGCCTTGAATTATAAGGTAAACATACAAATGAGTAAGATGCAGGTTTTATCAAATGGTGACAATTACTATAGAAAAAATGAGGAAGGAAGGAAAGAAGGAAGGAGGGATGGAGGGAGGGAGGGAAGGAAGGAGGAAGAAGGTAGGGAGGGGGAGAGGGAAAGAAGGAAGGAAGGAAGGAAGGAAGGAAGGAAGGAAGGAAGGAAGGAAGGGGGTACTGAGGGAGGAAAAATAGGATGCTGGTGGTGGCAACGGAAAATAATGTAGAGGAAGATCTCCAGGAAGTAGATTTTTCATTAAAACCTGCAGGAGACAAAAGACCAAGTGATTTAGAAATCTAGAGAAAAAATATTCCTGGTAGAGAAGTCAACAAATACAAAGAGGTTCTGAGGTAGGTGCAATCCTGCATGTTAGAGAAATATTGAGGCCAACGTCGCTGAAGTCGAGTGAAAGAAACAGTAGAAAGAGTCAGAGAGAAGCTACTCTTGGGTTGGGGACAGTAGTTGAAGGTGCAGAATGTATAGCGCTTTGTAGGAAATTGTAAGTTCTGCTCTTTAGCAAGCACATTAGCTTCCACTCTGAGTAAGTTTGGCAGCCCTGAGAGGTTTTGAGCAGAGTGGCTTCCATCTACTTATACTTTAGAAAAATCATTCTGTTCTGTTGAGAAGAGACAGAAAGAGGCACGGTTAAAGTCAGGGAGATCAATTAGGAAGCCATTGCAAGCAACTGGGCAGAAAATAAATGATGGTGGCCTGTACCTCTTGTTTGGTGCAGATGGTACAAGGTGGTCAGATTCTGAATGTAATTTGAAGGATGAGCCAACAGGATTTGCTGAGATTGGATATGGGTATGAGAAAAAGAGGTTAAAAATGGCCTCAACGTTTTTGACTTGATATCTAGAAGGAGACGGATGCAATCCACTGAACCAAGAAAAATAGTGAAGGACTTTGAAGGGAGAAAAGAAGAGATTAAAAGATTAATGAGTGTCCTCTCTAACACACTCATTCAGATTATCTCACCTTTCATTGTCTTGAAGTGTTTTGCAGCTCTGTAAATTGTAGAAAATTATTCTTATACGTAGAAGAGCATACTGAGTGTGTTTAGTAGAATGTAATTGACTGCCTGTTGGTAGATGATTTTGCATGTTATTCATAAATTTGTTTCAGAATTTTTTATTCTATGCATATGCTTCTACCCTTTGAGTGCTTCTTTGAATTGCTTGTAACATCTTACTGGTTTCTCTTATAAATTAATGACAAATAAAATCTTTGACTTACTTTTATTTTATATCTGCATTGGAGTCATGGTTTTTATTTTTATTTTTTGCAACTTATCTTTTAGCAGCTGACATGGGAAAAACTGAGGGAGCAGATATTTTGCATAGGGTAAGTTTGAGATGCCTGTCCAAATAAAAATACAAATATTTTTCTATGCATATCAGCCATTCAGGGAAAGACATGAAAGAAGTGAAATAAGCCAATCACAAAATAACAGACATTATATGATTCTGCTTACATAAGATATCTAAAGAAGCTGGGCACAGTGGCTCATGCCTATAATCACAGTAGTTTGGGAGGCCAAGGTGAGTGAATCACTTGACCTCAAGAATTTGAGACCATCTCTACAAAAAAAAACACAAAAATTAGCTGGGTGTGGTGGTATACGCCCATAGTCCCAGCTACTTAGGGGGCTGAGGTTGGAGGATCACTGGAGCCAGGAGGTTGAGGCTGCAGTGAGCCATGTTCCTGCCACTGAACTCCAGCCTGGGTGACAAAGTGAGAGCCTGTCTCATCAATCAATCAATCAATCAATCAGTCAATCAGGTATCTATACTAGTCCAATTCCTAGAAACTAGACTGGTGGCTGCTGGGAGCTCAAAGGAGGGAGAAATGAGAAGTTGTTAAATGGTTAAAGAGTTTCAGTTTTGCCAGACAAAGAAGTACTGAATATTAGTTACACAGCAATGTGAATATACTTAACACTAACGAACTGTACATTAAGAGGGTAAATTTTCATGTTATGTGTATTTTAGCACAATTAATATAACAATAGAAATAAAACTGAGAAACAAAATAAGGCTAACTCACAAACAAAACCATAAATCTTATGAAGAAATATAGTATCCACGAAAATCAAACACACTATAGGGAGATTTTTACTATGATGAGTTTTCACTGGAAGTCTTTTTTTCTTCCAATCATTCAGTTGTGTGAAAAAGTTAGAGAACTTCAAGAAGGAAGCAAAGGGAAGGACAAGCCAATCTGAAGGCCTGTTGGCCTGCAGAGTGTTCCCACTGACCCTAGGAGGAGGTTTCTACAACAAACTTGTATCACATGTAAAACAAATTTTAGGGCTGGGCATGGTGGCTCATACCTGTAATTCCAGCATTATGAGAGGCCTAGGTGGGAGGATTGTTTGGGCTCAGGAGTTTGAGACCAGCCTGGGTAACTTAGCAAGACCTCATCTCCACAAAAAATAACAAAGTTAGCCAGTCATAGTGGCATATGCTGGTGATCCCACTTGCTAAGGTGGGAGGACCACTTGAACTCAGGACCCTGTCTTGCAAAACAAAACAAAACAAAACAAAACAAAACAAAACAAAACAAAACAACTCCATAATTTTTAGAAAACAGGATTGCTTGTGAAAAAAAAAAAGAGAGAGAAGACAGAGCTGTGAGATTTTTATCGATTAGGAGGTTCACAGAGTGGTGTCCCCTTTAGTTTGTCCTCTTTCAATACACTTTATAACTGGAGGCACTTTACATTTGTTGAACACCTACTGTGTGCCAGGTACTTCACAAGTAGTACTGCTAATCCCAGAAACAGCCTGCCAAGGTATTATTATCCCTACTTTAAAGATGGGGAAACTGAGGCTCAGCAAGTTTATGTAGCATATTCTGTGACACACGGTTAGTAAGTGGGAGCCAGGACTCAACTCAGCACTGTCTGACTCCAACCCTTATCTCCCACACCATTCTTAATGATTGTCATCAAAATACGATTATGGGAACCAGGATCATGGACTTATACCTTCACCCAAGAGTATAGAAATGGTGCCTTTTGACTCATGCCTGTAATCCCAGCACTTTGGGAGGCCAAGGTGGGCAGATCACAAGGTCAGAAGTTTGAGACCAGCCTAACCAACATAGTGAAATCCCATCTCTACTAAAAATACAACAATTAGCCAGTTGTGGTGGTGTGCGCCTGTAATCCCAGCTATTCAGGAGGCTGATGCAGGAGAATCACTTTAACCCAGGAGGCAGGAGTTGCAGTGAGCCAAGATCACTTCATGCCCTGTAGTCTGGGCAACAGAGAAAGACTCTGTCTCAAATAAATAAACAAATAAATAAATAAATAAATAAATAAATAAATAAATAAATGGTGCCTTTTTTCTCCCTGCGAGAATGGTTTCCACAGAGACCTGCTAATACAGGAGATTTATGTAAGATCCAGAGTCTCATAACATAATATGCCAGATGCCCAGAATACATGAAAAAAGATTCTTCATAACAACAACCCCTAAAACCTCAATTCAAATGAGAAAAGACAATCCATAGACAACAACACCAAGATGCCACAGATGTTGGAGTTACCTGATAAGGACTTTAAAGCAACCAACAAAAAAGTGCTTCAGTGATTGGCCAGGTGTGGTGGCTCATGCCTGTAGTCCCAGCTACTCAGGAGGTTGAGGAGGGAGGATTGTTTGAGTCCAGGAGTTTGAGGCTGCAGTGACCTCTGATCACTCCACTGCACTCTGCCCTGGACAACAGGGTGAGATCCCATCTCTAAGAACATTAACAAAAAAAAAGTTTCAATGAGCAATCATGAACCCATTTGAAGCCAATAAGAAAAACAGAAAACCTCGGCAAAGAAACAAAGACACAAATGGGAATTTTAATTTTTTTTTTTTTTTTTTTTGAGGCAAGGTCTCACTCTATCACCCAGGTGAGAGTGCAATGGCACAATATGACTCACTGCAGCATTGACCTCTTGGGCTCAAACAATTCTCCAGCCTCATTTTTTGTTTTTTTTGTAGAGACAAGTTCTCCCTATGCCCAGGCTGGTCTCAAACTCCATGGCTCAGGCGATCCTTCCACCTCAGCCTCCCAAAGTGTTGGGATTACAGGCATGAGCCATCGTGCACAGTCCAAATGGAATTTTAGAAATGAAAAATACTATAACCAAAATAAAAATCTCACTAGAGGGGCTCAATAGAGGAAAGGAGCAGTGAACAGAAGGAAGAAGCACTAAACTCAAAGATAAAACAATAGAATTTGCCCAATCTGAACCAAAGAGAGAAAACAGACTGAGCAACCAACAATTACACTGGGTGAAATGTAATTTGGCACCAAACACTTGAGATCTCATCTTATAGGGATGGTGCCTCATCATAAAATGTCGCTTCCTAAATAGTTCCTGTTCCAGAGCTATTGCAGTTATTTGTTTATAGGTAATATTTTATTTTTTCTCATGAAGATGTGACTGTTCTATGGAAGACATAATATAAAGATCATTCTTTCAAAATGATTACAAAGTAAAACAGAATGTTTAAGTTCTAAAATACTTTTTAAAAGTATATAAAAGCTGTTTGTAAGTTGTACAGTGGCAGGAATGGAAGCTATTAATATTTTGGTCCCACCCCTTTATTTTACACATGAGGAATTTCAGGCCAAGAGAAAACAAGTGACTCACTTTAAGGTTAACACCTAGTTAATGACAGATTTGGAACTTGCACTCCAGTTCAATAATAACTCAAGTAAACATCTTTTTCATTAATTAAAGGAATTTTAAAAGAGACACTTAACCGTAAGAAAAGGGATACAATTTTTAGCACCATCTTTTTACTGAAGGTAATATTTTGGAGTTTATGAGACTCTAACTTCAAAAAAATCCACAGCATTGGGAAAGATTACAAAGAACAATCAAAACACAGCAAAATAGAACTTTATAATTAGGGTCTCTCATTGCTAAATATTAATAAAATAAAAAAGTTGTTATCATCTCTAGCAAACTTTCCTTATGTCTTAGCTAATGAGAGTTATGGAATTGGTGGTAATACAATATGACGTAAAAATATAGCCATTGTTTTCCATAGATGTTCTGTTGCTTGATGAAGGAAATAGGCCTTTATAGGAATGGGTGATTAAGGGAGAAAGAAATGGATTGCTTCATAATCTAAGAACAGAAGTGATTGATAAGAAAAATAATTCTGTTGCATGGGTAAGGAGAAGGTGTGTACTTATGCCTGTACATCAAGTATAAAAAGCAATTTCACTATTTCAACAATTGTTTGTCAGATTTCAAGTAGATTTCAACTGTAATGCTACTATATTTTCCTTTACTTTTTATTACCCATTACGCCTCTTAACACGCTCCCTCCACCACTACCAAATCAAACCTCTGCTCTAAGTCAATACCAAGAAGCTGAGTTTCACTGTTATACCCATGCAAATCAAGTCGTGAATATTTTGCAAGGGAGAACCTGAAAGAATGTCTGCATACAAAGCAGTAAATCACAACTGGGAAAGAAACTTGCTGGAGACGTGTGCTCTGTTTTATGTCATTTGGAACAATAGCAACCACCAAAATACAGAAGTCTGTGATTTTAGAGCCTGGGAGCACTGCTATTTGGTTACCCAGATTACAGGCCGTGGTATGTTGGACTGGATTAAACCAGAAGAGGAATCTGTTTATCCCCTCTGCTTTAAACACCAATAAAAAGCACTGTTCCTCTCTTGAAGGTGCTGAAATGCAAAGCAAGCTCCCTGCTCCTTTTCTCTCTCTTGGTGGCATTTGAACGTGTAAAGCTTTGAATACCAATTGCTTGAACTGGACATATGTGAATCTCTTCTAATCCTACTAATCCTGTCCCCAAGTGCTTCTTTGTATGTGGAGGCAGCACACATAGATCTAAGTGAAAGTGGTCATAATCCTGGAAATGTGGAAAAATGTCCCAGTGTGAGCGATGCGAGAGGGAGAGCTCCCTGCCAGAGGGACCTGCTGAAGAAGCTATTGTGTCAGTTCAAGGAAAAAGAAGGGGGACCGAAGCTCAAGGGAACATATGAAGGAGCCCTCTCACCTTTTCTGAGCTCCTGGGAGGAGAACAAACCCACCCAGCTGGAGTCCTCCCTTGCAAACAGCCTTGGTACACTTGAGCAAACTCACAGAACTGAGACAGTTTCCAAAGGCTGGGAAATTCACCCAGCGGCTGCTTTCAGTGGCCTGAGCCCAGCAGGCCGGGGCCGACGACGTGAGGCCTTCATTATGCTGCAGAATTTCCTTTAAGACAGCCGGCCTGTTTACAGATTTCTGAGCCGTTTCTCCCTCTCAAACAGGAAGGGAGAGAGTGGCGGAAATTTCAGAAGAAAAACCAAGACATAAAATAATCCTACAGACTCTACCTTGTCAAGACTTTTCCAATAGAGGCAGGAGATATGCAGTGAGTTTGTAAATTACTCCGTTTTGCGGAGGCAACTTGTGAGACTCCGACCATCCTGGTTGCAATTGTCCTTAAGGAGGCACGGCAGCTTTTGAACTTTCTAAAGGAAATGTGGCTGCATTCTCTTCCTCGTGAAGAATGCGTGAATTCATCCATTCACAAATAATAACTTTTGCAAACACAGTGGTTTTTAAAGTTTGTGGGATATTTAATACTGAGTTTTGAATCACGTTACAAGGGCTGAGTGCTGATTCACAGTACCAGTGCTGCATTTTTCAAAAAGCATTTCCAATTTTACAAGCCCTGTGAGAAAGATGATGCAGCTACTTCAATCTCCATTTGATGGAAAGATATCATAGTTATATTCAATAAAGTTCATTTATCTAAAAGCATACATTTTCAACCCAAATATGCCTGACATATTTTAAAAGAACCATCAACATAATACCGCACCCAAGTAGTTAGTTCAACTTAAAGTTACATCAGGTGATACAACTCAGACATATTTATTTCTTCTATTTTGTTCAATTCGTGTTCATTGTTCATTTGTTATTTGTTTGTTTTTTTAAAAAATATCGATTGCTATTTAAAACTATGTGAAAAATTTTAGGCAAACATTATTTTCAAAACCCAGGTCCTCAGGGAAACAGCCTGACTGTATTTAACATTGAAATAGAAGGTTAGTGGTGCCATAAATGTAAATGAAAGAAAGTATGCAATATAATACAATGTAAATATGTATAAATAAGCAACGACAAAAGTATTCTCCTTCCACACCTGAGGGAACGAAGTTGAAATAGTGTTGAATGAAAAAGGTTGTTTCAGTGATGAGAAACAAACAACCCTCCCTCAAAGAGACAGATATTAAGGATCCTAATTATTTTACTTAATGAAACTTGTCATGTATCAGGCACTCTTCTAGGGAACTTACAAATGTTGAAGCATTGTAATAGCCCTATGGGGTGGGTGCTGTCATTGCCTCTATTTACGGATGAGGAAAATGGGGCTGGAAGGGATTTGGTAACTTGCCCCAAGCATGTAGCTCCCCTTAAGCCATAGTGGAAGGCATCCTGGTGTCTCCAGGCCTTACTCCTGGCCTCTATCCCAGCTGCCTCTGTTTCTGACACATCTGTTCTGAAGACATGGCTATCTAGGCTGCTAGATCTCAAATTTACAGCAATGAAAAAACCCAGACAAACATAAAATGCATTTTTTAAAGTAGTTCGTTGCAAGATAAAGAAAAGCAGAACGGCCAGGCGTGGTGGCTTACACCTGTAATCCCAGCACTTTAGGAGGCCGAGGCAGGGAGATCAGGAGATCAAGAGATCGAGACCATCCTGGCCAACATGGTGAAACCCTGTCTCTACTAAAAATACAAAAATTAGCGGGGCGTAGTGGCATAGCCTGTAGTCCCAGCTACTCGGAGGCTGAGGCAGGAGAATAGCTTGAACCCAGGAGGCGGAGGTTGCAGTGAGCCGAGGTCATGACATTGCACTCCAGCCTGGGCGACAGAGCAAAACTCCATCTCAAAAAAAAAAAAAAAAAAAAAAAAAAAAAAAAAAAAAAAAAAAAAAGAAAAAGAAAAGAAAAAAGCAGAATCAGGACAGTAATTGGCTTGCATTTCCTGGCAGCAAATTCCAGCACAAACGTGAAACACAATGAGCTAGAAAACTTTCCACATGATTTGGCAGAACAAAACTCTAGGAGGAAATTTCTAATAAAATTGATGAAATTCAGATCCCGTTTAATGCTGTACATCCTAGAGACCTAAGAAGTATTTCTCAATGAGTATTATAAAAGATCTCCACAAAGCAGGGTAGAAAATTGAGGTGGTTATTTAGAATAGATTTGTGACCTTGGGAGAGCTGTTTCCTCAGTCTGTGCCTCAGTTTCCTCATGTCTAAAATAATCTTAAACATCCAGTCTATCCCGAAAATATTTATGATTCTATAACTTTTGCGGTTTCAGACTACAGCAACGATAAACCAAGTAGTCCATAAATAAAGAGCTTATAGGGTTAGTGTATGCTACAAGCTAAATATGACTTATCTTCAGGATTCAGTTACCTGAGCCTGACACCTTTTGTCCCCCGTCACCTCCTTTCAGCCCAACTTTTCCTTAAGCTGTTGCTGTTGGTAAGCAACTTCACACCTCGGTATCCCATACCTCTCATATCTATGGTTTGCATCAAAGCTTCTGTAATGGCAGAAATGGTTTTGCTCAGGCATGGAGTCAAAAGGGACTTGACACCCTCTGGGCTGACCCTGGATCAGTGAGGTGTGGGAGCCAGTGGATATATGTGCTCCTCTTCTGTTCCCCAGCAGAGGATTTTGAGGTGTATGCTATACAACTCTTCAGATTATCCTGGCCAGATGGAACCCAGGGGTCCGCCTTAGTGGCCAACTGGACTTTGCATCCGTGTGTTGGAGCTCAGGACTTACCACCCCAAAATATAACTGTAGAAGACCAGAACAGGCTACCCAAAAATATATCTCTTTGGCATATTGATTATTTTGAGCTGGCTGTTTGGAGGAACTGCAGACACAGGAGTAACTGAAAAGTTACCCTTTTGTAGGAGAAATTTACATCTGATAAACGAAAACTTCAGCTGAATTAAATTTAAAAGAGTTTAAATGAGCAATGAACTATGTGTGAATTAGGCAGTCTCCCAAACCAGAGTAGGCTCAGAGACTTCAGCACAGCGATGTGGTGGAAGATTTCTGCACAGAAAGAGGAAAGTGACATACAGAAAACAGAAGTGAGGTACAGAAACAGCTGGATTGGTTATAGCTTGGCATTTGCCTTATTTGATCGTGGTTCAAACAGCTGGCTACATTTGATTGGCCAAAATTTGGTGATTGGCACAAGTATAGGCTAAGGTCTGTTTACACCTCCACTTGTCATAGTTCACGTTGTACAGAGGAACCTTTATGCCAAACTTAAAATATGTAAGGAGGCAGCTTAGGCTAAACTTGATTTAACATATCTATAAAGGAAACTTGTATTAGTAAAGGTATCTACCAGGAAGAGAGCTGCTCCAAGACCATTTTTATCATCTGAGAGACTTTTATACTGGTAACCAGGCAACCTTTATTTATCCTATATTTCCTCCCTCATAATTTGCCCCCACCAAGTCCCAGAAGTCCAAGCCCCAATTCCTTTCCATAGCTCAGGATAATATTTGAGCCTCAGTCATCTGGCTGTTTCTTTCAGCCTCTTATTTTTGGTTTTTCTCCTGTTAACCTGTCTCATATCAATTTAATCATAAATCAGCCAAACAACCTAGAAGAGTAGAAAGAAGAAAGTAGCAACTTTTTTCCTCTCCTACACCTGTATTGGCTTTTCTTTATTCTATTTTATTCTTTTCATTCCTTATTTCACACCCCGCCCCTCTTTTTTTGGTTCTACTTCCTCCAAATATACCATCTGCACCCACCCTCTTGTCTATATACAAGCTCTTAGACACTGTAGGGCAATCTTGGCTAAGACATTCCTTAAAACACGTGCAGTCAGACTCTATCAATAGTGTGGCGTTCAGAACTAGGGAGGGGATAGTAACTTTCTTCATAAACTGGTCAACCCCAGGGTAAAACTCTAGGCTTAGCGTTGCCACCGCATCTGAAGAAGGCATTGACAGGCAGAACTGGCCCAGGAGGAAGCCTCCAGAATTTGGAAAAACTGAAAGCTATGTAATGGAACCGAAGCAGATAGTTTTCTGCAGAATAGTATTCATCAGAGAGTATAATTTATATAGTTGAATAATCTTCCTGTGTACAATGGGTGGAAAAAACCCAACTTTATCAAGTCAATTTTAGAAGAAATGTTTAACAGTTCAACACTTAAAAAAATAAAATGAAAAGGAAAATTGATTTGGCAGGTGGCATGTTTTCCCAGTCAGAAAGAACTAAACAATTCTTGGCAGGGAGCTCACAGAGGGAACTCTTTCACGGGCTGAACTTGACTTTCAGAAGCAAGTACATAGTAGCTTTAACTCAAAACTTGACTTTCCTGATGGAAATCTGGCCTGAGTTCTAACGTTATTTTACAGGACATACATGAGGTTTTTAACAGTCACAGAAACAAACAAAATGAGTAAAATGAGAAAAAAAATTGACCCTGAAACAAAATGAGAAAATGAGTTTCTGAATGAGCTAAATTCACTCATGCAACAAATAGCGGAAGCAACAAGAATCGTCAGTTGTTCCATTAATGAGAGGAGTTTTGGACTTGAAGTTATTTGCCAAGTACTAGACTAGAACTGAGACGAACCCAGCTGCACGCGTGGTGTTTTGAATGGAATTCTGGATTATGGAGGAGTTGCTTTGAGCAGTAAAAGGCGGGGAGGAACTCTCTGAAATCCACCTGCTGGCTCCCAACTTTTTCTCATCCTTGCACTTTGCAAGCAGCGTTGCATGTTGAGTAGATGAGGAAAGGGTCTTAGCTCTAGAACCCTGCCTATAACTTAATTGGTGACAGCCTTTTTCTAAGCTGAAGTTTACTCTGCCTTCATGTTAAAATAAATGTGATAATGCTACCTTAAAAATAAAAGCATTTCTAATATAAAACACTGTTTAATTGGGCACAGAGCAGCCTTGGAAAAATGTAATAAGCAGGAAAGTTATATTGATTTGTTTGTTATCACCTTGATTGTTGATCCTGATGAGTTAAAACTGAAGCTGTCTTCCAGCTGCAATGGCCAACAAATTCCAAGATCAAACAAGATCTTGCTAATTACTAAGTTAGTGAGGACAAGCTCACAAGCAGAGTTATGTTCATAATTATATGTTTCAAAGCATCTTGAAGCAAAATAAGGTCCCAATTTGCGACTCTAATACTACATACTTGCCCTTTTTTCCTTCAGAATGTATCAAGGAAGTACATTTTTTTGTGCTGCATGTTATTAATAATGTACAATTTAGGAAACATAATTCTTTGGCAGATTAAGAGACATTACAAATAATGTAAAGCAGAAAACTCACCTCATCACTACCTGTGTAAAAATACATCTAATGGAAGAAAAACATGACATCTCATGAAGGAAATGAAATTAAAAGCCATTGGGCATTCATTTTTCCTCCTCCAAGCTCCTTCCATGCAGACAGAGGAAAATGAACTCACAGGGAATTTCAGGCTCTCCTAATCCCGTTATTCTCTTTCCAACATATTCTTTTGGTTGTGGCTGTAAGAATGGAGGAGACACTGACCCTCATCCAAAAAGCGGTTTTTTTTTCCTTAAGCAAAAACTCATCAGCAATCTGGAATGGTTTAACACCCCTTGTTGGTGTTATTCGGGGTATTTCTCAGAAATGCTAATGAACAATTCACTTCGGCACTTTAGATAAACACAGGCTGGTGGTGTTATTTGGGTATTATTCACACTCGCTAATGATTGACTCTCTCTGGCTTTTGTATGCCAGAGCCAGACCTATGACGTCGCTGGGGGCCTGAAAAGCAAGTAACGAGATCACCTTAGGGGAAACTTGTAAGTTTATGAGCTTGAGGTTTAAGCTGGCGGTGCTTAGGCATGGCCTGCTCAACGCAAGACTTGCCAACTGGAACAAAACAAACTTCAGCCACCTCCCTCAGCGCCACGTCTCAATTGTGTGCGAGCACTTAGCAGGCATTCATTCGTGGAGTGCTGTGTTCAGTATAACACCAGGCATGGTAAACAGACACAGTCTTTGACCTTCTGAGGTTTTATTACCTAAAAGGAAAGGACAGCAGAGATAAACATATTACTAGTTAAACATATATATGCCTAGCTCACTCTGGTTCCAGTGCTTTGCAGACAGAGGTACAGGAGAAACACTTTTTCATATTCACTGAGCACCTGAAGCCAGTTTCTACCTCTGTTTCTTGTTTGTTTGGTTGGTTGGGTTTTTGGTTTGTTTTTAGAAAGAGACAACGAAGAAGCACATTTCTGTATCCCCCTTTTCTAGAGGGCGAATTGAAGAATTCAGGTTTCATCAATTGTATTTAGTTAATTCTAGGGATCCTAGGCTCTGAGACCATAGTTTTATCTAAACAAACCCATGAGTCAATGACTGTAAGATTTATATAAGGGTGAAGTTGTTTTATCACTTTATCTACACAAACATGTAAGTCAATGACTACGAGGCTTAGATAAGGGTGAAGTTGTTTTGTCATTAGTTTTGCTTTAAAGTCTTTACTGTCCCAACACCCCCTCCTCTCTCCATCCCAACTTCTGCTTTTATTTTTCTGTCTGAGAAGAAACCTGTGGAGGAATGTAGATCTTACAGATATCTTACAGATATTACACCTCAACAGTACTTTTGTGCTTTCAGCATTTGTTGCCAGGAAATTATTCTGAATCATTCTGGCAAAATTTCAGCTCTGGAAGGGTCCTGCCTACCGGCCCCCACCAACTCCACCCTCACAACACGATGGGAGTCGGGGTGTGGGGCTCAGTGTTCTCTGATGTAGAGAAACCAGCAGGGGGTTAATCCCCTCTACAAACATTGTATCCTCTCCTGACCTTCCTATGCATTGGAATCAAGGGTAAGAAGTTCTTTTGAAGCTTTCCTTTCCTTCTTTATTTGTGTACCTCAGAATGTAGGCTAACCTCGGCTTGGCAATGAGGAGTTTCAGTTTGGCCAACTGGGAAGATGCTCCGTGATTCAAGAAGGTTTCAGTATTGGCGCTCCCTACACAATATGAGAGTGTCAGTTGTGTGTGAGTTTACAAGAGCCTGAGATCTGGGATTGTATATACCCACCCCACTCTTTCTTTTTTTTTTTGTTTTTTTGGTTGAAAAAAAAGGCTGGTTTAAATAAGGTTGACACTAGGCCTAAATAGTATCAAATTATATTAATGAACATATTAAATAAACAATAGAATGACAGGGGACTCGTGGAGACAGTTCTCCATATCAAGCATACTAGAATATTAAATTAGCAAGTCTGTTTTTATTTTCTCACAGCTGTGCTTAGATCAGAACCATGTGAGTAAAAGCTTCACTATATATTAAGTAATCTGGTTACTCGTGGAGTGACCATCATTAACTATTTTAAAGCACACCAATAAATTCTGCTGATTACTCATTTTCCAAAGCTAATCATGACACTTTCAACTAAAAAAATTGCTTTATCCCCAGAGCAATTTGCTTTTCAATGTATCAATACAATTTACTTATGACATTGCTCAGGGATTAATATAATATAATAATATAAGGTCTGTGGCAATTTGCTTTTTCTTTGCAAGTCATAAACAGGAAGTTGACAACAACTTTTGTGACTCTGGATATGTGAAGCATATTTATGGAATAAGGAGTCATTTACTATTGTCTAAACTGTAGGATAAATGTATGTAGATTTTGATGTCTTCCTAACTCCACTGTAGTAATTTGAACCCACTGTTAAAACACAGTGAGTATATTCTGATGGATGTCAACCATTTTTTATCAACTAGGTTTCAGATGAGGAAACTGTAGCCCAGGACATTTAGGCAAGTTACTTGATTCAAAGAAAAAAATGTGCCCACCCTGTCACAAAAGAAATTTAGACTAAACGCTATTCCAGAGTCAAATAGAGCATTGACCCTTAAATCTGGACTCTTATAAACCTTTGCTGAGCCCCGGTGTTAAAAAAATATTCAGATCAAATAGCAATAATGCTCCATTCTTCCAGGGTATTCTTTGGAGCTTTTCTTTACTAAGAAAAAGACTCAACAATATTTTGCATTTGTATAATACCCACTAAATCCTTTACGAATGAGCCCCATTTCAGAAAGATGTTTACTGAGTTTTCACAAGTAGTGAAGAGAACATACACAGCATCCACCATCATAGTTAGTTATGATTAAAGGGAAAGTGCTGATTTTTTAGGTTGCAGTTTCAAGTAGAGGCATTTGCTGGTGCTGTAAGGGCCACCTAAGGACCATAGAACTGCATAGGGGCTTGCTGGACACTTCTCAGACAATGGAACAGCAAATGGCATCCAAGTCAACAGTCTCTGCCAAGTTATAGACAAAATGAAGGTATGAATAGCCCTTAAGCCCTACTGCAGAATCAAATATATGCATGGCTTATTTATGTTATTTTCTGATTATTGGTTCACTTCAAAATAAAAATATTTAAGTGGAGGAAAGATTTAAATATTAAATGGAATATCAAGACATTGCAAGCTTTTCCAGTTCAATTGAATATTCTAAGCACTCAATGCTTAATGAGATTCTCTCCGTCTAGGTCAGAAGAGTCAAAAAGAAAGCTCTTTACAGTTGCAGGGGCTGGGTTTTAAACTGCTGTGTGTCCTAAAAATAACAGTGGAACTCATTTATTTTCACATACAATTCCCTCAGTATTTCCAAATGAAAACATGTTCATTTGACTAGCCTGTCACAAAACAGGGTTACAGAATGTATCTTTAGAAAAGCATTTAACTTTCAAAGGCTGTTATTCAACAACTTCTGGGAGATAATTGTGAATATTCTTAAATAATCCAAATTTAAAGCTGCTTAAAAGAGACACAGTGCACACGGGCTGAGATAAGAAACCTTCTCTCATGCTCTGGAAAGCACTAATTCAGGGGTGCATTCCAGCCAGGATGTTCAACGGAACGCCTTTCCAATTCTGCCTACTGTGGAGTCTACGCAAATGCTTAATGACGCTCTAAAATAATGTTGTCACCAGATCTCTTGAGTCACCAGCCACTGCTAGAACCCCTGGTCTGGTAACACAATGGAAATATTGCAGTGGTTGTGTACCCCTCAGCCACACGGCCTTTGCTGGCAGTCTGCCTTTGCTGGCCTTAAAATTCATTCTGCTTGTTTTAAATCAAATAAACGTTAGAGTGGATTTCCTTTTTTTTTTCTTTCCTTCCTTCCTTCCTTCCTTCCTTCCTTCCTTCCTTCCTTCCTTCCTTCCCTCTCTCCCTTCCTTCCTTTTTTCCTTCCCTTCCTCTCTCCCTCTCTCCCCCTTCCTTCCTTCTCTCCTTCCTTCTTTCCCTCCTTCTTTCCCTCCTTCCTTCCTTCTTTTCTTCTTTCTCTCTTTCCTTCCTTCCTTCTTCTTTCCTTCCCTCCCTCCCTGCCTCCTTGCCTCCCTTCCTTCCTTCCTTCCTTCTCCCTCCTTTTATCTTTTACCTCTCCTTCTCTCTTCCTCCTTCTTTCTCTCTTTCCTCTGCCCTGTTTCAGCTCTCTCCTTACCCAGCTTTGATATTTTTGTGTGTTTGATTCACCCCTCTTAATAAGCTCCAATAACGTCAGAGAAAGAAAAGGTCAGTGGTTGCTCTTGGGTGGGTTTTTTTCCTCTATTCCCCCATCCCACTTTTTCTGGTCATTCCCGCCCCTCTACCCAACACCACCACCAGGAGAAAGAAGAGGGAGGAGAGAGAGAGAAAAAAAAAAAAAACGAAAAAGATTAAGACGTAAGCTGGCTAGATAAGCCTGTGACCGGTTTTCTTACCAGCTCTGAATGAGGGTACAAGGATACAAAGGCAGCCTGCTCTATTGGAGCCAGCACGAGGTTGGTGGGAGCTCTGGCTGGATTGTATGCCACTAAGAGAAAGGGTGTTTCATTAATTACACATTAACTATGTGCACTGAGTAGAAGGTAGCAGATAAAAAATGCAGATGTTTCTGCAGCCCAGTAGAAAGAGAACTGCTCTTGATCCTGTCAAAAGAACATTTTGAATCAAAGGGGCTTCATGGGATCCAAAGAGTTTTGTGGTCCAGTGCTATGGTGTGGCCTTTTAATCATTAAACCCTTTTATAGTGGTGAAATGAACATCCATTGTCATGGCCACACCAATGAGGCCATCCAACCTGGCAAAAAGGGAGGGCTTTGCTACATGGGGGGAGCGCAATGAAAGAAGGGGACGTGCTCGCAGCTCTGTGGAATTCAGAAGGTAACAAACGTGCATCACAAAGAAAAGCCGGCTCAGGTCAGTTTGTTCAAATCGCTTTTGGCCGCAGCACTCTCTTACCAGCCAAACACGCCCTGGCAGAATGAACATCAGTGTTTTACAGACGGCTGGCTTCCCTCTTTTGTTTTAACCCAGTGTTTTACTGGCTCCGTTTAATTTTTACTGTTCTGTAAGTGCAGGTTACTTAGGAAAGCTGATTGGAAATGGTATTATATTCTTAATCACTTTTCTACAGCTGTGGGAGAGCCATTAGCATTGCATCCCCCGCCCCCATCTCCTGCAGTTGGCCCAGCTATGTAGTCTGTGCCAGGAAGCAAGAGTTACGGAGGAAATTACCTCTAACTCCAATCCGGGAAAGGAGCCTGCATTTTGGCTGACTTCAAAATCATAGGCTTTTAGTCAGATTTTTTTCCTGAATATTTCCTGTGATTTCTAAGTTCCACCATTCTTTTCTCTCACAGTTTTCTGTTAAAAAAGAGGAACACTCGATCTTTTAATATAGCTTTTTTTCATTTTCTTTTTATTGCAGTAAAATATACATTGGCATGAAACTTTTCACCCTGTTCTTATTTTTATTTTTAATTTTCTTTTAAAGACAGGATCTCACTCTGTCATCCAAACTGGAGTGCAGTGGTGCGATCATACCTTACTGCAGTCTCTAACTCCTGGGCTCAAGTGCACACCACCAAGCCCAGCTAATTTTTTAAGTTTTGTTGACGAGGTCTCGCCATGTTTTCTGGACTGGTTGAACTCCTGGGCTAAGGTGATATTCGGGTCTCAAAGGAGTATCCCAGGATACACCTGGGATTACAGGTGTGAGCCACCCTGCCCAGTTACATTTTAGTCATTTTTAAGTGGCATGTCTACATGGCATGAAACATACCACTTTACCCATTTTTAAGTGTGCAGTTCAATGGTACATTCATGTAGTTGTAGAGCCATCACCACCACTATCTCCAGAAGTTTTTCATCTTCCTCAACTGAAATTCTATCTCCGTTAAACAATTTCTCATTCCCCCCTCCCCCCCAACTCCTGGCAACCACCATTCCACATTCTGTATCAATCGAAGGGCAGAAAAGTGTGGTACCTTTCCTAACCTATCGTCAGAGTCACAGTCAACAGTTCTAAAACAAAAGACAGGTTAACAAGAGAAAAGCACAACAAATTTATTTAATCAAAGTTTTATGTGACATGGAAAACGTCAGAAATGAAGACCCAAAAATCCAGGAAACACGGTCTATTTTTATGCTTAGTATCAGTGAAGAATGGACAGTCGTGTAGAGCTGTCATTGGACCAAAGGGAATGATCTAATGGCAATAGGCTGAGGGGGAAACCCAGCAAGGCCCGACTGTTCAGATTCTTCTTGGTCTCTCTGTGTAGCCTTCCTTCCTCTTGGGCTTAGGTAGGACCTCTGTGGAATGAAGGTCTTTAACAGAGAAGCGAGAGAGTGACCTTTCTAGGTTTATGGCTTGCTTAGGGGGAAAGAGGTTCTAGTTTCTATGACCCACCTTGGGAAAGAGGAATTCTGGTTTCTATGACTTGCTCTCTGGGACAAAGAGGGGCGAGAGACAGAAGGACAGGAGAGGATTAGACAGACCTTGCTTCTGAGGCCTTTCAGTCTGTTATAATTCAAAGTACTCAGTATGCCAAGATGCCATACTTTGGGGTATTATGCGCTGAGCCCCAACATTATGAATTTGACTATTCTAGATACCTTAAATAAGTAGAAGCATGTAATAGTTATCCTTTGGTGACTGCCTTATTTCACTTAGCACAATGTCCTCAAGGTTATCCATGTTGTAGCATATGTCAGAATTTCCTTCTCTTTCAAGGCTGAAAAGTCTTTCTTTATATGTGATATGGCTTGGCTCTGTGTCTTCACCCAAATCTCATGTTGAATTGTAATGCTTAATGTGGAAGGGACCTGGCGGGAGGGATCTGGTAGGAGGCGATTGGATCATGGGGGCTGAGTTCACCCTTGCTGATCTCTTCAGTGAGTTCTGGTTGTTTAAAAGTGTGTAGCACCTCCTTCTTCACTCTCTCTCTCCTGCTGGCCATTTGAAAATATGCTTGCTTCCCTTCACATTCCACCTTGATTGTAAATTTCCTGAGGTCTCCCCAGTCATACTTCCTGTATAGTCTGTAGAACTGTGAGCCAAATAAACCTATTTTCTTTATAAATTACGCAGCCGCAGATAGTTCTTCATAGCAGCATGATAATGGACTAATACAGTATTTATACCCCACATTTGTTTATCCATTCATCTACTGATGGACAATAGAGTTGCCTCCATCTTTTGATTGTTGTGAGTGATGCCGCTATAAGCATGGATGCACAAATATATCTTTGAGTTCATGCTTTCAATTCTTTTGGGTATATATCTAGAGGTGAATTGCTAGATCATACAATAATTCTATGTTTAATCTTTTGAGATACCAAAATACCGTTTTTCACAGTAGTCTTACATTCCCACCAACAATGTACAAGGGTTCCAATTTCTCGTTATTCTTCCCAACACTTTTTTGAAGACAACCATCCTAATGAGTATGAGTGGTATCTCATTGTGGTTTTAATATGCATTTCTTGTAAAGAAGATACAGCACATATGCACCATGGAATACTGTGCAGTCATAAAAAAGAATGTCCTTTGCAGACATGTGGATGAAACTGGAAACCATCATTCTCAGCAAACTAACACAGATACAGAAAACCAAACACCACATATTCTCACTCATAAGTGGGAGTTGAACAAGAGAACACATGGACACAGGGAGGGGAACATCACATACCAAGGCCTGTTGGAGGTGGGGGACAAGGGGAGGGAGAGCATTAGGACAAATACCTAATGCATGTGGGCCTAAAACTTAGATGATAGGTTGATAGGTGCAGCAAACCACTATGGCACAGGCATACTATGTAACAAACCTGCACATTCCGCACGTGTATCCCAGAACTTAAAGTAAAATTTAAAAAAGAGAAAAAAGTGTTTCCAGATAATTGATGCTATTGAGCATCTTTTCATGTGTTTTCTGGCCACCTATATATCTTCTTTGGAGAAATGTCTATTCGAAATCCTTTGTCCATTTTTGAATTGGGTTGTTTTTCTTTGGTTAAGTTATAGGATTTCCTTCTATATTCTAATTATTAACCCCTTATCAGATACATGATTTGCAAATATCTTCTCCCATTTCCTTTTCATTCTATTGATATTGTCTTTTGATACACAAAAAATTTTGGTTTTGCTGAAGTCCAGTTTATCTAGTTTTCTTCTATTGCTTCTGCTTTTGGTGTCATATCCAAGAAACAATTACCAAATTCAATGTCATGAAGCTTTCCCCCTATATATATTTTTTAAGAGTTTTATAGTGTTAGCTCTTACATTTAGACCTTTGATTTATTTTGAGTTAATTTTTCTATAAGGTATAAAGTCAAACTTCATTTTTTTTTTTTTTTTTTTTGGCAAGTAGGGTATCCAGTTTTCCCAACACCAACTGTGAAGGTAGCCCTTTTTCTACCAAATGACTTTGGCATCCTTGTCAAAAATTATTCAGCCACATATACAAGGATTTATTTCTGGGATTTCTATCCTATTACATTGGTCTATATGTCTGTCTTCATGCTATTACCACATTGTTTTTCATAACCATAGCTTTGTAGTAAGTTTTGAACTTGAAATCCCTGAATTTGTCCTTTTTTTTTGTGGATAGTTTTCACTATTTGAGATCTCTTGAGAGTCCATACAAATTTTTGATTGGATTTTTCTGTTTTTTACAAAAATTATCATTAGGATTTTGATAAGAATTGCATTGAATCTGTAGATCATTTTGGGTAGTGGTGACATCCTAACATTTCTTTCAATCCATGAACATGGAATGTCTTTCCATTTATTGGTATCTTCATTTTCTTTCAGCAATATTTTGAAGTTGTTCAAGTCTCACCTCCTTGTTAAATTCATTCATAAGTGTTTAATTCTGAAAAAAAGAAATGGAATTTTCTTAATGTCTCTTTTAGAGTATTCATCTAATACAGTTTTTAATCAAGAAAAATATAGAACTTTTACCAAATTCCCAACTGAATCTCATCCCAAAGAAATTCATACAATAAAGAGTGTGTAGAGGCTGAACAGAAACTGCTTCCCAACTCTTGCTTTCCCAGCCTAGAAATGCAGATTCTCTTATCTGTATTTCAGAAGCCACTAGTGGAAATACAAAGTCCAGTGGAATTTTCTTCCTTCTCTCCCTCCTTCCTTCCTTCCTTCCTTCCTTCATTTGTTCCTTCCTTCCTTCCTTCCTTCTTCCTCCCTCCCTCCCTCCCTCCTTTCTTTTTTTAAGACAAAATCTCACTCTGTCTCCCAGACTAGAGTGCAGTGGCACTATCTTGGCTCACTGCAACCTCTGCCTCCTGAGTTAAGCAATTCTCCTGCCACAGCCTCCCAAGTAGCTGGGATTATAGGTGCATGCCACCATGCCCAGCTAATTTTTGTATTTTCATAGAGATGGGGTTTCACCATGTTGGCCAGGCTGGTCTTGAACTCCTGACCTCAGGTGATCCACCTACCTTGGCTTCCCAAAGTGCTGGGATTGCAAGTGTGAACCACTACACCTGGCCTTTCTTTCTTTCTTTTAGACAGAGCCTCATGCTGTCTCCCAGGTTGGAGTGCAGTGGCATAATAGCTCACTGCCACCTCCACCTTCCAGTTTTAAGTCAGCTTCCCAAGTAGCTGATACTACAGGCATGTGTACGCCACCATGCTCAGCTAATTTCCGTATTTTTAGTAGAGACAGGGTTTTGCCATGTTGGCCAGGCTGGATGTAGGTGATCCCCCCACTATGGCCTTCGAAAGTGCTGGAAGTACAGGTGTGAGCCACTCACTTGCCTTGCCCTGGAATTTTTTTCAAGTATGACAAAACTAACATATCATTGTTATATCAGAAAGCAGTTTTTATTTACAGCATTTAATAGGTTAGAAATGCACCATTAATCTTGAAAATGAAACATTCTGAAGTCAGGAAGTTTTCAAGTAATGTTTTCAAAGAAAACTAATTTATCTACCCAAATATTTCAATGAATGCTAATATAGCTTGTAAATAAGTATAAAGATAAGTAACTCACCAATTTCATATTTCCATTTGAAAGCTATTAGTAAAATAAATGGTATCTTTTTTCTAGTGTTTTTTAGGGGGAGGGCATCATTTAATTTATATAGATATCATACACCACATTAAGGCACCAGTTTCCCCCTCCCAAGAAAACCAGAGAATTTCATGATGTGTAGAATAAGAGGATGTGTGTGATGTGTATGTGTTTTGCAGAAAGGCATTTTCCCTTATTTTATAGACAGTGACATAACCTAGTCATACCAACTCTTACTAAACTTAAATATTAGATAAAATACAGATCAGCCAAGTATTTTTGTTGTTGATTTATTGATAATACTTTATATGATTACACCCTCACGTTTTCCCTTTTATGAAATAATATGCTTTCGTTAAAAAATTTTCTTACAAGCATTATACTTTAAAAGAGGCTATAGAAACAGATTTTAGTAATACTATGTACTGAATAATTTTACAAAACTCCAAATAGGTATACGTTATCCTACAGATACAACCTTGTGGACTTGACACTACGAAAGAAACAAAAAAACAGAAACAAACAAAAAACAAACTCAGCAAACAGAAACAGAAAGAGTTTGGTTTCTCTGGTCGTCCAGGGATTAAATTTCATAAGTTATAGAATGATACAACTCGTTTTAATTTGCAGAGAAAACGTATTTAAAGTGAAAAGTTCGGTTCCACATTAGTCCATGGCATATGTACTTTTTAGTACCCTCACTTCTAAAGTGAGTATTAACCCTTTCTGGCTGCCCTAGTAATGTACCTCAAGGTACTTTATTTCCATCTTTTAGAAAAGTATTGTGATATATATTTTGTTAGAAAGAACTTTAATGCTATTTGATAGAAAAATATAGTAATAAATACAGAAATGAGCGTGTCTAAATATAATCAGCGTCCTCTTTAATGTGCTGCCTTGTGCAGTGTACAACCTGCACAATTGTACCAAGATGGCTCTATTGTTTGTTTGCTGTCTCAGGGCAAAAATCTTGGCGTCATCCATGACATTTTTCATTCTTTCATGTCCTAAATGGGACCCATTGTTACATCCTGTTGGTTATTACTTCAAAAATACCCAGGATCCAACTACATCTTAACACCTGTGTAGCTACCATTTTGTTCTAAGCCCTCATCATTTGGATTGGGAGTCTGCAAACTACAGCCAGGGCCATAGGACAAGTCTGGCCACACCCATTTGTTTACTTATTGTCTGTGGCTGCTTTCATGCTACAATGGAAGAGTTGAGTAGTTGCCACAGGAACCACATGGTTTGTAAAGCCAAAAATATTTACTAGCTGGCTCTTTAAAGGAGAACTTTGCTGACCCTTGACCTAGACTATTGCAGTGGCTTCATAAATTTGTCTTCCTGCTTCCACTCCTGCTCCTTTAACAGAGCAGCTGGGATCAGGTCATGGTATTTCTCTGTGCAACCCTCAGTGGCTTCTCAGAGTAAAAGGCAAGTCCCTTAACCATCATCCCTCCCACCATTAGTAGAGCTGATTGCCTGATACCTCCCAGCTCATTCTCTCCCACCGTCGTCGCTCACTCTGTCCCCACGACAATTCTTGGAAACATGTCTAGCAAGTTCCATCTTTACCCGCTGTTTCCTCCGCCAGGAGTGCTCTTCCTCCCAGATGGCTGCATGGCCCAGTTTGTTCCCAAGTCACCTGGCAAAGAGGTCTTCCCTGCAAACTCTTCACTAAGCAGCACTTCCCTCCACCTTCTCTATTCATACTCATCTCCTCTGCTTCACTTTCCTTTTTTTTTTTTGTGAGATAGAGTTTCACTCTGTCGTCCAGGCTGGAGTGCAGTGGCATGATCTCGGCTCAATGCAACCTTCGCCTCCTGGGTTCAGGCATAGTTGGGATTTCAGGCATGCACCACCAGGCCCAGCTAATTTTATTTGCTTATTTTTTTTACATTTCATCTTTTATTTTTTAGCACCAACAGATTTGATAACAGCCTGACGCTGATCTGACAGTGGGCTGACAACCTTCCCCTATTGGCCCTTCAGTCTGCTTAATAACAAGTCTTCTGCTTTTATCATTCTCCCAGGGGATGGCCTACTGCCCTCCTTTCTGTACAATCTGGGCAAACCGACTGGTGATGGCAAGAGTGGTGTCAGTGAAGCGGTCTACACAGCTGGAGAGACAATTTTTCATACGAGAATCTAGGTGATTCCCTGGCTTCTCCACACATTTATCCCAACATAGCTCCATGAAGTGATGTACCTGTGTGGTGAACTGCGCCTTCAGCAGCCACCAAGCGCTGCAATTCCGCTTCATCGGCTTCACCCAGCTCTGCCATTGTCCGCCTCAGGCTCGGCACCTTCCCAATTTTTGTATTTTTCGTAGAGATGCGGTTTCACCATGTTGGCCAGGCTGGTCTCCAACTCCTGACCTCAGGTGATCCGCCCACCTTAGCCTCCCAAAGTGCTGGGATTACAGGTGTGAGCCACCGTGC
Source organism: Alouatta palliata (assembly GCA_004027835.1). Classification (NCBI taxonomy): domain Eukaryota; kingdom Metazoa; phylum Chordata; class Mammalia; order Primates; family Atelidae; genus Alouatta; species Alouatta palliata. The sequence goes on along the minus strand of PVKV010012664.1, from coordinate 13,045 downwards.
CCAGCCGATCTTTTATACTATAGATTTCCTTACTTATCTGCTTATAATTATTTCTCCTATTAGAATGTGAACATGAGGGCTAATCTTTTTGACTGCCTGCTTAACTGCTATATCCTGAGCACCAAATATTTATAATAATAGCAAGCTTTCATTTATATAGTGCTTAGTATTTTCCAGCTTACCAGCCACTTTTAGGTAGCACTTCAGATTACGCACATAAAAGGAACAGGCAACATGATTACAAAGGCAGAGATTGGAATAACGCAGCTACAAGTCAAGGAATGCTGATAGTCACTCTGTCCCCTTCAAAAATCAGATAGATCATAGCAAACGACAGTGGATTACAATGAACATTTGCTATGATCTGTCTGATTTTCGAAGGGTACAATGCAAATGCTATTCCTAATGTGGTATCTTTACAGCAACAGATCAACACAGCATATTGATCTGTTAAACGCATTATTTTTTATTCTATCAGCAGGGAGGATCAAAAAAAGTTGGCCTTTCTCCAACAATGGCAGAAGCACATGTTCACTCTGTTTTTCCAGGGCAGTTAATTCTCCTGCTTGCCATCATGATATAGTCTTCAAGGCCCCCAATCCTTCACAGTCCATATAATATTATGTTAGGGCATTATACTGATGACATAGTGAAAATTGGACCTGTATGTTGCAAATGCCAGATATATCCTAGTAAAGTGTTACAGAATAGAAGATAAATCCAATGAAGCTTCAGGGACTGACCCATAATATAGTATATTTAATATCAGTGGTCCAGGGATCTTGGATTTGCTGGGATAATCCCTGTAAGATAGAGAAGCAGTAGTTGTGCCTAATATCTCCTACTACGAGCAAAGAAGGATTGCACTTACTTGATCTACATCTTTAAATTGTGGAAGAGCAATCCCATTTTGGTAATGTAGTTAGCTAACATAGTTTCTCATACTAAAGTTACTTTGCAAGGAAAACAAATCTGGCAACATCTAATGGTGGAGTGGATGTAAGATATAAATCTTGCTCATGTGGTTCATGGGGGTGTAAATTGCACAGGCAATTTGGAAAGATTTTGCCATTAATTTGTAAAGTTATTTTGTAAAAGCAAATGCCATATCTTTGGACTTGGCATTTCCTATCCTACTAAGGTATCATGCACACCTGGAAATGCGTAGAAAAGGTTTTTGGCATTTTTTATAGTAGCAAATAGTTTATACAAATTGATGTGGCATATTTATATAATGTAATATTAGATAAGCCAAATGAGTGAACGAGTGGATTACAGCATTGCAGTAATATGTATAAATCCTAGCAAGATAACACTGAATGAGAACATAGGTTTCTAGAGATGACATACAGAGTTGTAAAGTTTAAAAAAAAACCAATAGACTTTTTAGGAATATATATAGATGTGATAAGAGTATTAAAATCATCCAACAAGATTCAGGATAGTGATTGACATGGTTTGAGGAGGGAGGAGGATAGGACAGAGACCGACATTGGTAGTACATAGAAGTTTTTGGCAAAATTCTAGTTCCATGTTAGATGGTAGATTCGTGGTCATTATTCAACTATTCAATAAAAATAATAAAAGAGAGCCTTGCATGGACTAATGATAAGAATGTTTCATGAACCAAGTATGTGACTGTTCCTGTTCTATATAAAATAAAGTCACTTCTTTGAATTAAGCTTCTGTGTATCTAGAAACTCCTACTTAACACTAAATATCGAATCTGAGGATTAATCACTAAGCCATTATCCTTCCCTTAACACAAAAGTGTAAGTTAGAATATTCTAGCACAGAGTAAGATACCAAAAGAGTGAGACACTAGACAAAGTTTAACGAGGAACAAGGGTGGAAAGGTTTGAAGCTTGGGAAGAACCAGTGAGAAGGTAACAGGGTGAACTTTTGAGTGTAGGAAGGAGAGGAGGGGAGCATCGAGTGTTAGTGAGATGTTTAAAAGCCATGCAGGATTCCCTTTCCTTTGTTTCCTTTATATGATCTAAACCTCACCCTCTCTCAGTCCATTTAGTATTTCAGTTAGTTGCTTATTTACTGAATACAGGAGTTCACAATCTAAACAAACATAGTCAGAAGACTGCAGGATTTTATTTAGATCCTTGAGCAAGTATTAGGACTCTAAATTTGATTTGCAACATTTAGGAAAGAAGATAGATGAAAGTAATATATTCCACAGAGAAAATATTACTCAAGTTCATTAACAATAATCTTTTTCTTTTTTGCTTCTGGAAAGATGCAGGAAAACATTTATGTGTTTATCTGTTAATTTTAATTTAAATAATTAGTCCTAAAATTAAGAAAACAATTGTACTGGGACAAACTTTCTCTTTATAAACTGAAGGTAAACTCTTTATAAAAATTGATATTCTATAGACTTTCTTATGTATACTTTGTCCTTTCTTTTCATGTTACTCAAAGTTAGAGAATAAATTACTCTCCAATAAGTAGAAAATAGATTACTCTCCAATAAGTATCCCAGCAATATACAGATTTTGTTTTCTCCATATTAAATAAAAAGTTTAAAGAACCATATACAACTTTAGAAAGAACAAAGAACAATTGCACAAAATAAACCAAAAACACTTCGTGCTGCTGTGAAACGGTCTCAGACCATATTCACTTTAAAGAAGTAAAAATGTCAGTGTCAGTTAACACATAGTCTGTGTTTGGGTCAGGTTGATAATAATGATGATTTTATCAGGCCTTTGAGAATCTAGCTTCTCTTTGCAGTAAGACTGTGTGTCAAGTATAATGTCCCTCTTAGACCTGTAGGAATTTTAACAAAAGGATGAAATCCTTTCACTTGTTGCACTTTATTCTCTTGTCACAGTTAAAGCAATATTTATTTTCCTCCTCCTTGCTTCTTGCAGGCCTGCAGTAAATCAAAAAAGTAAACTCTCAGGTTCATTGTATAAGGGACTTACTTCTAGGCCTCTACAGTTGCCACAGTAACTAATTAGAAATTTGCATCTCTAAGAGAATTATTTAATGCTGATGTGTAAGCCCTTTTATTCTTTGGAGCTTGGCCTTTTGCAAGGAAGCTTCTGGTAGATGTTGGGCCTCGAGGTCATACTGTACAATCTCTGAACGTAGGTGGCCCTGGTTTGCCCTTTTTATCTGAATGATTCATGCCCAGTGGAGAAAATGTCTTGCCAGGTCTTTGTTCAACGGTGGGCATCTGAAAGGCGGCACTTGATTCATTTAGACACCATTTGTTTTAACCTGTAACTTCTTCCCCATTGCTCATTAGCTAACTCTTATGTAATTGAGTCATGCATGTTAAAATGGTAGAGTTGAGTTATGCCAACCAACCCATTGAGAGGAGTCCCTCATTAACATGGTTGTGAGCCTAAGTCTATGTTGCCGAAATGCAAAATGTTTTGTAGACTTGGACAATGTGTAATATCAGTATGAAGAGAAACAATTTTCCTGAAGAGCTGTTTGTTTTCTAAGATTTAAATATATATTCCCTTAGCGCAAGAATCAGAGAGAAGTTCTCTGGTGGTGGGAAGACAGAGACAAAAGGGAAGTGACTGCGGACTCTCAGGCAACTTGTTCTGAAACAGAGAAGACACTGACCGCCATCCTGTGCTGCTAATCCATATGGGAGATCAGATCAGGGCAAAAAGGAGATCAAATGGATATATGAGTTTAGTCTTCACCAATGCCTGAAATATTACCCCTTCTAAAGTGGAGAAGCTCCTAAGTTTATTATAGCCAAAGGTCAAACACCTGTTCAAGAGGATGACCAAACCTGAAGTCAAGAATAGATTCAACATACCCACGTTCATTGAAGTGTTAGTCACAATAGCCTAAAGATGAGTGCAATGCAAGTGTTCACTGTTGGATGGACAGGTAAACAAAATGTGGTATAGACATACAATGGAGTATTTTTCACCATTAAACAGGAAGGACATTCTGACATGCTACAACATAGGTGAACTTTGAGGACATTATGTTGAGTGAAATAAACCAGTCACACAAAGATTAAAACCTTATTATTTCACCTATAAAAGGTACCTAAAGCAGTTCAACTGATAGAAATAAGAAGTAGCAAATTCATAGAAATGAAAGGTAGTAGGGTGACTGTCGCAGGCTGGGAGGAGGAGGGGATGAGAAGTTGTTTAATGGGCAGAGAGTTTCAGTTTTCCAAGATGAAACTCACTGAAGATTGGTTGCATAACAATATAGATGTACTGAGCACTATTAAACTCTATACTTAAAATAGTTAAGATAGTAAATTTTGTTACGTATATTTTAACACAACTTTTAAAAAAATGGTAGACTTAGAGGAAAGGTAAGCATAGCCCCCCTTTGAAGAAAATAAAAGAAAGGTGTTCATGCATACAACCTCCAAAGAAAAATAGACCAGGTTTGTTAAATGTGAAAGGAAGCAGAACAGGGATGGCAAAATGCTAGCTCTTCTTGTTGTCAGGTGAGAAGGACACCCTGCTGGTGGAAGCACCAAACCCAGGTCCCCTGCTGTCACTGCTCTGCCATAGCACCTGCACATCTGTGCAAATGAACATTTAAAATATAATCGCAGCCAAGCACGGTGGTTCACGCCTGTAATCCACGCCTGTAATCCCAGCATTCTGGGAGGCCGAGGCAGGCAGACCACCTGAGATCAGGAGTTCAAGACCAGCCTAGCCAACATGGTAAAACCCCATCTCTACTAAAAATACAAAAATTAGTCGGGCATGGTGGCAGACGCCTGTAGTCCCAGCTACTCGGGAAGCTGAGGCAGGAGAATCGCTTGAACCCAGAAGTTGGAGGTTGCAGTGAGCCAAGATCGTGCCACTGCACTCCAGCCTGGGTGACAGAGAAGACTCTGTCTAAAAAAAAATTACATATATATATATATATATACACACACACACACACACACACACACATATATACATACATATATATATGTATATATGTATAATCTCACACATGTTCTGGAGGCAGGAGACTTAATCTTCTAGTTAATAATTGTTTTTGAAAAAGCTTTGGTCAGATAAAACATTTGTGTCCTTTTCTTTTAAACTATGAACAACACATACAATCATTGGAGTGATTTTCTGCAATATCAATTTTTCTATCTGTGTAAGATGTCTAATAAGGTTAGGTTAAGTCCCTAATCCCAGTGAGTTTTTCTTGAATTTAGAGGCTATAAACATCTTTCTAATATGAGTGGCTTTGAATTTTTTTAGCTCTAGAAACTAACAGTGCTGAGCACACTAGCATTTTGCTTTAAAACTCAATAAACTTTACTTAATCCAATCAGAATTACATTTACTTTTAACTAAATTCCTGTTATAACTCCTGTATTTCCAAAAATTTTCTGTAGAACACCATTCACTTTGCTACCTAACTTTTGCACCCATTTTTAGCCCACTCTAACATTTGATGCAATACTTAATTAGGCTTTTTAGCACATTTTCTGAAAGCTTGCAATGATTTCATGAAACACAAGGATTACAATGTTGTAAAGGCTGTTTTTAAGATGTTGACTTTCATATCATGTTTTACAGAAATGTCCTAATGTCACAGCTGACTGTTGGGTTTCAAGAGTCTACCCAATCATTAGTTAATAAATGGGAGGCTAGATCAGTTCTTCTAGGCTCAATTAAAGTCATCTCATCAATACTTACATGTTGAGAGTCCCTCATTTAGCAGAAGGAAGGAAATAGGAATGTTGGATAAAACCTAGACATAAGAATCAGGAACAAAAATTATGAAATTCATCACTACAAAGAAAGTCGACAAAAAGGCAATAAAACATTTTCTAGGAATAAGTCATTAATTTGTTCACTCACTCCCCATCTTCACCCACTGGCTCCCTCATGGGTGTCATGGGTCATGACACTCAATGTCCCCCCAGATATCTTTCCCTGTCATCAGTGTGGAGCAACTTTTCTCTGAGATCATTTTTCTTCTTAGATTGTTTGCCATGCTCTGTTCATATTCCTGCTTTGTACTAGTTTTGTTCCTCATGTGTCATCCACAGGACAGGACACAAAACCTTGCAAACAAGAAGATGCTTAATATATATTTATTGTATTAGGTTTGTGTGTAGGACTGAAAGTTTTGACTGTTTGCTGTATTAATAAGACTATGTAACCACTGCCAGACTGAAAACTTAACACATCTGTAATTATTTTTATTGACAATTACAGTTGTCCCTTGGTGTCCTTGGGAAATTGATTCCAGGACCTCCCATGGATATCAAAATCCGCAGATGCTTAAGTCCCTGATATAAAATGGTGTGGTATTTGCGTAAAACCTACACACATCCTCCCATGTACTTATGTCATTTCTAGATAACTTATAATACTTAATATAATGTAAATGCTATGTAGATAGCTGTTTTAAAAAACTGCGCTATCTTCTACTGTTTTATTTTTATTTTTTCAAATGTTTTTGATCCAAGATTGGTTGAATTTGGATATATGAAATATAGCTATAGAGAGGGCTAACAGTTCTTAAAAATTTTGTTTCCAGAAAATACAGTCATACAAAAACTGTTCACAAATTTAATATTCAGGAAGGTTGGCCAAACCATCTGGATTTCAAAGCAATAACCATTTAGGAAGTGGATTCATTTAAAAAAAATAAGAGAGAGAGAGAGAGGAAGATTCCAGCCTAGGGTGTGTCTACCGGCAAAGCAAAGTGAGGCAAAGCAAAGAGAAGCTAAGCTAAGCTTGGATTTGTGAAAACTAAAGGATGTACTGTCTTCTATATTGCTATAGCAAATTTCTGGTCTGAAAGAGAATTATCAGTTTTGACAGTAATTGTGAGAAAACAGATAGTCTTATAAGTTACTGCTGGGAGAATAAGTGGTACAAACTTTAAACCAGGCAGTTTGATTTTATATGCCAAAAGTACAAGTGCATATACCCCTCAAACAGTACGTTTGTCTCTAAGAACTCATCCTACAGATAGACTTACTCATGGACAGAATGGCGTGCACAAAGCTCCTCATGGCTTTGTCATTTCGAATAGCAAATGTTGGAAACAGTCTAAATGTTCAGCAGTGGGGAATCAGTTAAGTAAATTATGTTACACACGTTATGCTAGAATATCATGCAGCTGTTAAAAAGAAGTGAGGAGATTATTAAATATTGAGCTCCCAGCTTTATTATTAAGCAAACAAACAAAATCACCCTGTGCAGAATACTATGCATTGAATGCTACTATTTGCATAAAAAGACAGAGAAGACGTATCAGAACTAGTCTGATTATGCATAAAATATTTCTGAAAGAAAACACAAGAAATTGGGTGCGTTGATTACCTCTGGAGAGGAGAGGCTGAATGGCTGGTAAATAGATGTAGGAGAGATATATTTACTCTATTAATTTAAAAAGTAATAAATTGAGGTGGAATTCACATAATATAGGATTAAGCATTTTAAAGTAAACAATTCAGTGGCATCTAGTATGTTCACAGTGTGTGGAACCACCATCTCTATCTAGGTCCATAACATTTTCATCCCACCTAAATAAACTGGTTTCTACCCATTCATCCCTCCCCCAGCTTCTGGCCACCACCCATTCTTACTCTGTCTCTGTGGATTTATCTGTTCTGGATAATTTATATACGTGGATCATACAACTTGTGAACTTTTGTATCTGGTTTCTTTCACTTAACATGTTTTCTAGGCTATTTTTTTTTTTGTATTTTTGAAAAGTGAACTATGTTAAAATATTACATATGCAAAAACTAAAAAATTAAAAGTAAAACTTTTCTTGCAGAACAGGAGCTAAAGGAAAGGAGACCTCTAACCTATTTCAGAAGTGGACATTCTGAACAGGACTTATGAAGGACAAGAAAAATATCCTTTCCCTAAGCAACATGTCCTAATCCTTTTCTAGCCTGAGTCTTTCTTATCACCATAACAATACACGCTGCCAGACGGGGGCAGATTTGGAGAATTCAGTTTTGCCTTGAGTGACTTTTGTCATTAACTTGCAGATATTTGTCATGAGCAGTGCATGTTCATTATTTGATTGTGAATCTCAGTAGCTTGTGAAACTGTCTATAAGCCAAGGATCCCTGCTTTCCTTGATACCAATGCCATTTCTTGGTTCCATTGCCTTGCTTATAACATGGTAGATCAGAAAAATAGCACTATTATATAGACCCCTCCTAGCAAACCATAGAGGGCCCAGAGAAAGGAATTTCTGTCATAGATAAGGAAATGTGGAAGTCCAGAACAATGCTAAAAAAATTGTAACTGAATAGCTTTCACTCTAAGCTTTGCCATTTAAGTGGGTATTGCAGAATAATTTCTCAATTCCAACTGCAGATATTTTAAATATCTAGAACATTAGAGTCGGAAAACACTTAGAAGTCCACCAGGCTGACCTCTTAATCACTCATATAGGAATGTGCTCTAACAAGGACAGTCGACCATTGAGCCAATGCTTGTATGCTTTCTGTGACAAGTTCACAACCCGCAAGTTATTGCACTAGGTTGATAGAATTTCAGCCTGGAGGAACCAACTTATGCCACTTGCCTGGAATTTTCTTGGTTTTAGCATTGGAAGTTTTATGTCCCGGGAAAACCTTCAGTATGGAGCAAACCAGGAAGGCTGGTCCTCCTGTTCCAGCCAAGGGTGATGATGGCAGGGATGGCATTGTGGAGGAGCTAGGCAGGAAAGGATGGACTGGATTTCCAAAGTCAAGGACAGATCCAAAAAAGGACATTAAGCTCAGCGTCTCCTTAGCCCACACGGTATGACCTCTGATCAGTGTCTAATTTCTACTGCATTCATGCATATTTCCGTCATATTTTTGAATCTCTAGTTTGGATGATAGTTGTTAGGCAACAGTGAGCCACTGACATTTGTTAATGGGGTTGTAATGAGATCAAAGATATCTTTTAGGAATACTTATCTTGCAATGTGTATAATTATTATGAGAATATTTAGGGTTAAAAACACCAGTGAGGAGGCTGTGGATTGCAGCAGTTCAGCTATGAGAGAGAGACTTGAGGTGGGGGTGCTGGCTGGGATAAGGCAGATGAAAAGATGCAGGAGAAAAACGAGTAGAAAATGGTTGCTGCTGGACTGAGGATTGGAAAGAGAGGGAAAGAAATTTCAGACCACCTAAGGCAGTGCTTCTCAAGCCTAAATGCAGATTAGAATCATTTGGGAAAGATTTTTTTCTTTAATGCTGATATCCGGACCCCCTTCCTTAAGATCATGATTTCACCCATTTGTGGGGACCCAGATAAGGGCAATTTAAAAATGCTCCCCAGGTAATTCTACTGTGGAGGAAGAGTGGCTATTTTGTTGTTGTTGTTTTTTGAGACAGAGTTTCACTCTTGTTGCCCAGGCTGGAGTGCAGTGGCACAATATTGGCACACTGAAACCTACATCTCCCAGGTTCACATGATTCTCCTGCCTCAGCCTCCTGAGTAGCAGGGATTACACGCATGTGCCACCATGCCTGGTTAATTTTGTATTTTTAGTAGAGATGGGATTTCTCCGTGTTGGTCAGGCTGGTCTTGAACTCCCGACCTGGGATGATCTGTCTGCCTTAGCTTCCCAAAGTGCTGGGATTACAGGTGTGAGCCACCTTGCCTGGCCTAAGAGTGGCTACTTGAAATGTCTAGTGTCTGAGACTCTTCCACCCCTCCTTCAAAATTATCTAGTCATTGAACATTTGAAATGAACCAATCAGTTTACATGGGTCATCTCATAGAATTTCTCCTCTAAATCATCCTATAAGGTGTGGCTTTATTTCTATCTTACAAGTGATGGAACTGAGGCTTGAAGAGGCTACAGCGAGTGAGGTTAAATCCTGAATCAACCCCCATCACTTTCCCTTTAACCATCAGTGTCTGTTTGTTCTGAGAGCCTACGCGGTTCACAATGGAAGGCAAAGTTCACTTTTTGACCTTTCTCAATATCAGAACAAGGGGCAGGACTGAGCTCCTCCTCTACCAGGAGACATTTGATAAATTTTTCATATTCAAGCTTCTACAAAGAAGCCTCAGACCACACAGCAGAAAACATCAGTGACCTTCCATTGAGGTGGGTAAACAAGATTTTCTAGATGATTGATCTAGTCCATGTGAGATCAGTAACACAAGAAAGATAATAAATATCATAGTTTCTAAAAGAATGTTATAATGAAAATTTTAAATCTTTTATAGGCTATTTTTTGAGAACGAATTTCTCCCTTGTAATATGCAATGGTCCATGAATATTAAATATTCACATTTCTATTTTTGAAATGACAACAAAGTTATTAGCGTTTCATTGCTTCTGCTGAAATATAGTTTTGTATCCAGAGGTACTTCAAAACACAGGATGAGGCCGAGGCAGGCGGATCACCTGAGGGCAGGAGTTCGAGACCAGCCTGGCCAACATGGTGAAAGCCTGTCTCTTCTAAAAAAACACAAATTAGCCTAGCGTGGTCGTGGGTGACCGTAACCCCAGCTACTTGGAAGGCCGAGGCAGGAGAGTTGCTTGAACGGAAGAGGCAGAGGTTGCAGTGAGCTGAGATGGGGCCGCTGCACTCCAGCCTGGGCAACAGAGAGAGACTCCGTCTAAAAAAATTAAAATAAATAAAAAATAAAAATAAAGGATGTGTACATAATTAGAAAATTATACTATACATCAGTGATAAGTAATTATCATGTGTCTGGAATCCAGTGAGTCCCAAGGCTTAGATTTCTCTTTGTTGTCCTTTGTAAAATACAGAGAAAATTTTCTGACAGCAATTTCTTTACCCAGATTATAGTATTCCATTTTACTTTCAACATTTCTTGCTAAGCCACATGGTTCTTCAACATTCCAGGTTCTAAGATTCTGCTAATTAGTATTGATGCTTCTGGTAAGAACTAGTGCAAAACTCTGAAATCTGCTCCATTCCCTTGACAGCTACGTCAGTTAACACTGTCCTTTCCAAAGTAAAGAATTCCAGTTTGGTTTTTCCAGCTTTCCTCTTCCTTCTTCTGTGATAACTTCCTTTCTGAAAACTTCAGGAGCCCTAATTAACCCACAGAGGCATTGCAATATTAATACAAGACAAATGTAAAAAATAAACAACCACCTCAAGAAGACAAAAGCGAACTCCAGCGCTGTCCACTTTGCGTGTACAGAAGAAAGTATCCTGCCCCTCCTTATAAATAAGGGGTTTGCAGTGTGTCGTTCCTTTTCTGTAGGGAAGGGGGTACTTATTGATGCTGCATCTGTTTTGTCAGAGTGTCAGCTAATGGAGAAAGTTAATTGTGTTGGTTGTAAGGCCACCTGTCACACACATGCCTCATTTCCATACTAATGGTCCAGCAGTGGCAGGCAGTGTGCTCTCTGCAGTAACAGCTACTGCCTCTTTGGAAACGTGGGCCAAATGTGCCCATGCAGCAACTGTAGGCTTCATATGTGAATGCCTCTAGTATTGTGTCGACTGGGGCTTATATTAACCCCCTACTGGCAGCTCCGAACTAGTTTTGCAGTAAATGTGGGGACGCTGTAAATGCTGCTCTAGGGTAAGCACCAAGTCCATGGTGAATCTGCTGGGAAAGGCAGCTTTTGGGCTTCAGAGTTTTCTCTGAATAACCTTCTATATAGCCAACCCAAACCACACTAGGGGGAAGAGAGAGAGAGAGAGAGGGAGAGAGAGAGAGAGAGAGAGAGAGAGAGATGGCTGAAATTCCTGATACCTTCTCCTTTAAGAACACCGTCTGTACATTATTTCATTGTAGTAGTTAGTTTTATTTTCCATAAGCGTTTTTACCACCTTACTTGCCTTTTGGAATCACTATATATCTTTAGGAGAACCTGCAGGTACCACCCTCATTTATGAGGCATAGGTTTGTTTTAGAGATCTGAATAATATTTCCAGTTCTGTCACCTAAGTAACCAAATGCAATCTTAACTCCTGGCTATGAAGGATCATACTCCAGCAGCACTTTTCACAAATTGTTGGAATCTTACGCATAGTTGAGGAATTGATGCCCCGCCAAGAGAAGTCCGATGAATATTTTAGTAGGAAACTATTAGATGCAATTTGAGAGAGGTAGCTATCCCCTCAATGAAGCAAGCCAATAAAATTGAGAACTGTTTCTTTCCAGCTCTTAACCTTATGGATGTACAAAATTACCAGATTCGGTTTCTCTGGGATCCTTTTGTATATGGCTTTCTGTGACCTTACACAGCCGCCATAAAGGGACTTGGAGCTAAGCGCCAAATGCCGCAGCACCGACTGCTCTTAGAGAGACGGAGAACACATGGGCCAGGCTGCTTACATTTTTTTAACGGCCAATTTTTGTTGAATGGATAATTATTCTAGACTAGGCGATCTCTATTCTTGTATCAACGTAAATTTTAGAATGGATGTCACAGTCATTTGGAAAGGAGGCTCAAAGTCAAGCAGGTAATGATGCGGTCACCTAGCAAGTAGAATGTCCTAAGCTGTGACATTCTCTCTGGAGTATGTCCAGGTGTGCTGCCTTCTGGGAAAGCCCTATAAGGGAGGCAAGGAAGCCAGGCCCTGGAGGCTACTGAGTTTTATAAGTATTTCTGCCTTGAAGGGCAAAGGCTATAGAAAACCCTATAGATAAGTGTCCTGACTGATTTCTGTTACTTCCAGATTTGCCAACATGCTATGGAGTTTCTCACAGCAGTAAAGAAGAAGAAGGTTTTGGTCACAGGGGAGACCCAACACAGATTCCATAGGAAAGCTCGGTGGCTGAAGCTGCTGTGAATTCAGGGTCTGCTACCTCAGCCAGGCCATTGATGCTGCCTGAAAGTCTATCCTTATGTTCTGAAATGACACCTTTCCCCATTCCTCACCATATCTATTTCAAGCTTTTATCACTTTCTTCTAGCACCCTACTCAGAAGACAAATTTATTTAGCATTTCATAGAGGAAGTGGGGCGCCAAAGATAAACTCTCCAAACCTTTGACTGCAAGCTACATCAACAAACCTATCTACATCCACAGCCATCTTTATGTCAGGCCTTCCATCTTGGTAAAAAAGATGACTTTTTTCCTTGTCCTTCTCCTCTTCCCCCTTCCCTTCCCTTCCCT
>PVKV010012663.1:53285-64631 GCA_004027835.1 Alouatta palliata | reverse complement strand
TCTTTAATGTTTTCGTAGAAGCAGGGTCTCACTTTATTGCCCAGGTTATATTTGATATTTTCCCCTTCCAAAGATACACTCATATTATTCAATTTCCAAAATGTTAAGTGATGAAAATGATTTCCTTATTTTATTGTGGAGAACCAGTAACTGGAATACTGGCAGCTTTGGGAATTATTCTGGATTATCTGGGAAGCCTTTCATAGGTCACAGTCAACAGTCTGCACCTATAATAATTTTACTCTTGTTGAGAATAGTTAACCATTTTTTTTTGAGACAGAGTCTCACTCTGTCACCCAGGCTCGAGTGCAGCAGCACAATCTCGGCTCACTGCAACCTCCACCTCCCAGGTTCAAGCGATTCTCCTGCCTCAGCCACCTGAGTAGCTGGGATTACAGGCGCCTGCTACCATGCACATCTAATTTGTGTATTTTAAGTACAGATGGGGTTTTGCCATGATGGCCAGGCTGGTCTCGAACTCCTCCTCAGGTGATCAACCTGCCTCAGCCTCCCAAAGTGCTGCGATTACAGGCGTGAGCCACTGAACCCGGTCTTATTAATACATTTTTTGGGGGGGTCACCTAAAATGCCCTAAAACTTTTCCTGGTCCCATTTTCCTTTTGGTGTTGGAAAGATTTAGAATTAATTCACCTCCTTACCTCTAATAAGGAATAGATGCTTCTTCAGTGACTTCAGTATTTCCACTGCTGAGGAAAATAACATATTATCTCAAGAAATGTTAAAGATGATTTATCAAAAATTTCCCCACTTAGTTTAAGGTAAAAACATATTCTTTTTTTTTTTTTTTTTTTTTTTTAGATGGAGTTTTGCTCTTGTCACCTAGGCTGGTGTGCATTGGCGTGACTTTGGCTCACTACAACCTCCGCCTCCCAGGTTCAAGTGATTCTCCTGCCACAGCCTCGGGAGTAGCTGAGATTACAGGCGCCCACCACCACACCCAGCTAATTTTTGTATTTTTAGTAGAGACGGAGTTTTACCATGTTGGCCAGGCTGGTCTGGAACTCCTGACCTCAGGAGATCCACCCGCCTCAGCCTCCCAAAGTGCTGGGATTACAGGTGTGAGCCACCGCACCTGGCGTAAAAACGTATGCTAAGACCTTTTGGTGAGCGGATGTGGTGGCTGTGCACATGAGAGACATGAAAACAAATGAGATAGGAAGAGTTTTTGTGGATTTAGGGCCTAGGAGCCCATGTTGCCCACCCAGAAATATATCTTTTCATTTTATTTATTTATTTTTTTAATTAAGAAAAAAGAGATGGGACCCGGCGAGATGGCTCATGCCTGTAATCCCAGCACTTTGGGAGGCCAAGGTGGGCAGATCACTTGAGGTCAGGAGTTTGAGACCAGCTGGGCAACAGGGTGAAACCCCATCTCTACTAAAAACACAAAAAAATTAGCCAGATGTGGTGGCGGGCGCCTGTAATCTCAGCTAATGGAGAGGCTGAGGCAGGAGAATTGCTTGAACCCACGAGGTGTAGGTTGCAGTAAGCCGAGATTGTGCCACTGCACTCCAGCCTAGGTGAGAGAGTGAGACTCCATCGCAAAAAAAAAAAAAAAAAAAAGGAAAAAAGAAAAGACAGGGTCTCACTCTGTTGCCCAGGCTGGTCTCAAACTCCTGGACTCAAGTGATCCTCCCACCTTGGCCTCCCAAAGTGTTGGGATTACAGGTGTGAGCCACCATGCCCAGCCTCTTTTTAGACGTCTATTCTGTCATTTATTCAAAAAGCCAAATACGCAACAAATATGGAAGCGTAATGTCACATAGTGCTGAAAGCTCATTCTGTGGTGCACTGAGCCTGAGTTAGTGCCATGGAAGAAGAGAATACCAGCAACCAGATTCCAGAAGTATCGTCTTTCTAACAGGGCCTTTTCCACCCACAGAAAGGTCCCATGATTCCCTGCACTCCACCTCTGTAATTATGCAGAGCAGCTAGGGTAGAATCCTTCCCCTGGAGCCTTTTCCATGGTGCACCCCAACTCTGTGGGGCTCACATCCACATCTCTGTGGACAGTGGGGATTTGGGGGAAGTTGCTCACTCCGCTATGCCTATGCTTGTAAATTTCCCCCAATGAGAGTCTATGTTAGATTGCGTTGGTTCTGGTGATCTATTTTACCCATACATCTTTGCACAATGAGAATACATACAAAAAACCAGCTCATGTGCTGTTAGTGAGGAGCGATGAGTCACTGGGGAACAATATAACAAGAATGAGGAACTCGCTAGGTTATCAGGAAGAGGACTCTTCCTCATACCCTCCAAGAAGGGGAGTTTGTACTAAGAATAATTCCTCAAAGCTACCCTATGCTTCCCAGGCTGGTATCAAACTCCTGGACTCAATCAATCCTCCCATCTCAGCCTCCCAAGTAGCTGGGGCTACAGGCATGTACCACCACACCTGGCTTCCTTTTTTTTTTTTTTTTTTTTTTTTTTTTTTAATTTGAGATGGAATCTCTCACTCTTTCCCAGGCTGGAGTGCAGTGGTGCGATCTTGGCTAACTGCAACCTCTGGCTCCCGGGTTAAAGTGATTCTCCTGCCTCAGCCTCCCAAGAGCTGGGATTACAGGCACCTGCCACCACGCCCAGCTAATTTTTTGTATTTTTAGTAGAGATGGGGTTTTACCTTGTTAGCCAGGATGGTCTTGATCTCCTGAACTTGTAACTTACCCGCCTCAGCCTCCCAAAGTGCTTGGATTACAGGCATGAGCCACTGCACCTGGCGCCCCCCCTGCCTTTTTTTTCGAGACAGAGTTTCATTCTTGTTGCCCAGGCTGGAGTGCAATGGCACGATCTCAGCTCACTGCAACCTCTGCCTCCAGGGTTCAAGGGATTCTCCTGCCTAAGCCTCCCAATCAGCTGGGATTACAGGCGCCTACCACCAGGACTGGCTAATTTTTTTGTATTTTTAGTAGAGACGGCGTTTCACCATGTTGGTCAGGCTGGTCTTGAACTCCTGACCTCAGATTATCCGCCCATCTCGGCCTCCCAAAGTGCTGGGATTACAGGCATGAGCCACTGCACCCAGCTAATGCTAGTCTTAATACGTAAGTGATGGGTTGATAGGTGCAGCAAACCACCATGGCACACATTTACCTATGTAACAAACCTGCACGTCCTGCACATGTAACCTCAGAACTTAAAAAACAAAAAAACCCCAAAACTAGAGGGGGTTTGCAGTGTCAAGAGAGGAGTATGCAAAACAGAACAATTCACGTGTTCACTTACCTCACTGGGTTTTGAGTCAGGACCCACCTTGCTGGAAAGTGTGTATGTCTCAGACTCAGATTTTGATTTGACCATCTCTCTAAACCACTTTTGATATTGTTTCTGGACCTGGAACATCAAAGGAAATACCTGGATGGGTTTTGCTAACATTGGTGAAGAACAGAAAAGTCAGTGAGTTAGGAAGAGGATAGAGATGTATTATCAACGTATTTCTTTTCACAAAATGTGGTCTATTCATACAATTGAATATTATTCAGCCTTACAAAGGAAGAAGATTCTGATACATATTACCACACAGATGAACCTTGAGGACATCAGGCTGAGTGAAATAAGGTCCGAAAAGGCAAATACTGTATGGTTCTACTTATATGAGGTCCCTAAATGTTGGAAATAGAAGTTGGAAATAGATGCTTGGTGCTGCAAAGAAAAGTTGTTACTGGGATAAAGGATCTCTCAGCAAAGCAATTCTTTTTACTTCCTGCAGAAAGGGTACTCCCACTAGCAATCTTGCCATGAGAGTGAAACAAACAAAGGAAAGAAGACATATTTATTTCTTACACATTTGGAGTTGTCCTTACTGCTTTGTCTGATCTCCATTGGCTGGGGCCAGACCTTACAATCTAAACTAAAACCTGATTGGCTAATAACTTGAAACTTTTCTAAACAGATACAAGCAATGGAGAGTAAAAAAGGAAAGTCCAAATAAGGAAGGGGCATAGGCTGCCAGCTGGGATGTGCCTGTGAGCACATTCAGCACAAATATCTTGGTTAAAGTACAAGGACATAGAATGTACTGTGCGCCTGTAAGCATGTCTAACAGCTGCATAGGACAGGGCTTCCAACAAAAAGGCAAGAAGGCTTTTAAAGAAAATGTTTAAAACAAACTATTATTTCTAACACAAATTTTTCTTAAACAAGAAAGGAAACTTTGAAGAGGAACTTTTCTATTTCCCACACTAAAGTAGTCAAATCCATATAGACATACAGTAGAATAGTGGTTTCCAGGGCCTGGGGGGAGGAGAATGGGGAGTTAGTATTTCATGGGGATGGAGTTTCAATTTGGGAACATGAAAGTTCTGGAGATGGATGTTGACAATGGTTGCATGACGTGGTGAACGCGATGCTACTGAATGGTTGGTACATTTAAAAATAATTAAAAAGGTAAATTTTATATTATATATATTTTACCACAATAAAAAATTTTCCATTACAGGGTATATAAATGTTGTAGAAAATTTATAGTTAGGTACGGGGGCTCACATCTGGAATCTTAGCACTGTGGGAGGCCAAGGTGGAAGGATCACCTGAGGTCAGGAGTTCCAGACCAGCATGGCCAACATGGTGAAATCCCGTCTCTACTAAAAATATAAAAATTAGTTGGGCATGGTGGCACACGCCTGTAATCCCAGATACTCCAGAGGCTGAGGCAGGAGAACAGCTTGAACCTGGGAGGCAGAGTTTGCAGTGAGCTGAGATCTCGCCACTGCACTCCAGCCTGGAAGAGAGAGTGAGACTCCATATCAGAAAAAAAAAAAAGAAAATTTATAAGATTTGCATGTGCAAAAGGAAGAAAATAGAAGTTACATGTAATTCCTCAATCTAGTGAAAATCACTAATATTTGGTAGCATCCTTCCATGTATCTTGGTTTTGGGTACCTCAGAAGCAGACTCTGCAACAAGGATTGAAATGTAAAGAGTTTATTTGAGGGGTAATCCAAAAAGCACCAGTAGGTCAGTGAGGAAGCAGGACAGGGAAGAGAAGGCAGCTGGTAAAGGATGCATAATTAAGGATGTTTCCATTGTGGGCCTCCGGGGCTCAGCCCCATTCAGGAGCTCTGCAGTATAGCATGGAACTACTTCAGAGTCAACTTGCCTAAGGGAGGAGGGAGCTGGGGTATTTATCCATCAGCTCCCATCAGTCAAGGTTTGATGGTCGCTCTCAAGGGCCATTACTCTTGGGCGTCACCAGTTTGCCCTGTGCATGGGCCAGGCATATCCTGTGGGCAGTAACAAGCCCTCAGGCACAGTCATTGGTGTTTGCAACAAGCAGCTCCAGGCATGTAGAGACAAAGGCCAAAGGGATATGAGAGGGCCATAGACAGCATCTGCCATACCATGATACCCCAACCTTGGCACTGTTGACATCTTGGGTTGGATCATGTTTTGCTGGAGAGGGCTGTCCTGCATGTATTGTTTAGGATGTTTAACAGCATTCCTGACCTCCACCCACTAGATGGCAGTGGTACCCCCCCCACTCCAGTTATGACAATCAAACGTTTCCCCCGACATTGCTGTTTCTTGGTGGGAACACAACTGCTCCTGGTAAGGACCATTCTGGGCCAAGTGCAGTGGCTCACACCTGTAATCCCAGCACTTTGGGAGGCCGAGGCGGGCGGATCATGAGGTCAGGAGAGTGAGACCATCCTGGCTAACACAGTGAAACCCAGTCTCTACTAAAAGACAAAAAATTAGCTGGGCGTGGTGGCATACGCCTGGAGTCTCAGCTACTCGGGAAGCTGAAGCAGGATAATTGCTTGAACCTGGGAGGTGGAGGTTGCAGTGAGCCGAGATAACTGCACTCCAGCCTGGGCGACAGAGTGAGACTCCATTTCAAAAAAACAAAAAACAAAAGACCATTCTGATATGCCATAAACATCTATACCTACACATAAATAAATACATTACAATAACAAACAATGAGTGCTTATACCCATTATATAAACACACTGAAACCCTCTGGAGTAATGTTTTTTATTTTTATTTTTGAGATGGAGTCTCGCTCTGTCACCCAGGCTGGAGTCCAATGGCATGGTCTCAGCTCACTGCAACCTCTGCCTCCTGGGGTCAAGTGATTCTCCAGCCTCAGCCTCCCGAGTAGCTGGAATTACAGGTGTGTGCCACCATGCTCAGCTAATTTTTATATTTTTTAGTAGAGATGGGATTTCACCATGTCGGCCAGCTGGTCTTGAACTCCTGACCTCAAGAGATCTGCCCGCCTAAGCCTCCCAAAGTGCTGGGATTACAGGCGTGAGCCACTGTGCTGGGCCTAAACCAATGAGATTGTTGAGGTTGTTTGTTACACAGCATTAGCTATTACAAGTGGGAAAACTGAGAAAAAGGCATGTTTTTTTTGGACATAGCAATTATTCATATCCTGAAATGTGTTAACAAATGATGTGTCTTACAACCAGTAGCAATATTTTTTTTTTAAAGACAGTCTAGTTCTGTCGCCAGGCTGGAGTGGAGTGGCACGATCTCGGCTCACTGCAACCTCCGCCTCCCAGGTTCAAGTCATCCTCCTGCCTCAACCTCCCGAGTAGCTGGGATTACAGGCACGTGCTGCCACGCCCAGCTAATTTTTGTATTTTTAGTAGACACAGGATTTCACCATGTTGGCTAAGATTATCTCATTCTCCTGACCTCATGATCCACCCACCTCGGCCTCCCAAAGTGTTGGGATTACAGGCGTGAGCCACTGTGCCCAGCCAGCATTTTTAAAGTAGAGAAAATAGAGGGAGCGTTTATACATGGATTATAATCTCATATGGACCATTTAAAGAACATTGACTTAAATCCTCATTTAAACTCACTTCCAAAAATTTCTCAAGTTTTAAATGACAAAGAAAGGGGTCAGTGTTTACCTGCTGGCTGAGGAGGCAGTAGACCAAGAAGATGAAGAAGCCCTGCAGGCTGTTGATGATGGTGAAGAGGTAGGCCATGACCCGGGCAGCTGGACCCACCTGTAGGAAGCCCAGACACCATGTGCAGCCCAGGATGAAGAGCTGAGCTGTTGCTTTGAAAGTCAGCATCCTGGGAGGAGGAAGTCAGAGATTAGGATGTCAAAAAACTAATAATGGGCATGAAACCCCCTCTGGTTAGCTGGCCAGGCCGGTCTTGAACTCCTGGCCTCAGGTGATCCACCTGCCTCAGCCTTCCAAAGTGCTGGGATTACAGGTGTGAGCCACCGTGCCCAGCCTAAAGCAATGAGATTTTTGAGGTTGTTTGTTACACAGCATTAGCTGACTATTACAAGCAGGAAAACTGGGAAAGAGGCAGTGAGAACTCTGGAGCTAAGCTACCTAGGTTTAAATAGAAGCCAGTACTGGTTACCTGTGTGACCTTGGGAAAGTCGCTTTACCTTCTTGCAACTCAGCTCCCTCATCTTATTTTTATTTTATTTTATTTTTGAGATGGAGTCTCGCTCTGCTGCCCAGGCTGGAGTGCAATGTTATAAGCTCGACTCACTGCAACCTCTGCCTCCAGGGTTCAAGCAAATCTCCTGCCTCAGCCTCCTGAGTAGCTGGGACTATAGGCATGTGCCACCATGCCTGGCTAATTTTTGTATTTTTAGTGGAGATGGGGTTTCACCATGTTGACCAGGGTTGTCTCGAACTCCTGACCTCAAGAGATCCATCCACGTCAGCCTCCCAGAGTGTTGGAATTACAGGCATGAGCCACCGCACCTGGCCTCAGTTCCCTTATATTAATAATTGTCTTATTTCATGGGGTTGCTATAAAGATTACACGAGACTTTAACATGGGAAAGTATTTAGGACAATGTATGGTACAAAATTAGTGCCACACATACATAAGGCATACTAAAACCTGGGGGCCTTTTATCTCTCTCATTCTTACCATTTATAGACGAGCTCTGTCGCCCAGGCTGGAGTGCAGTGGCATGATCTCAGCTCACCGCAACCTCCACGTCGCTGGGTTCAAGTAATTCTCCTGCCTCAGCCTCCTGTGTAGCTGGGATTACAGGTGAGCACCACCACGCCCGGCTAATTTTTGTGTTTTTTAGCCAGCCTGGCCAACATGTTGAAACCCCGTCTCTACTGAAATGACTGACCTCAAATGATCTGCCCCTCTTGGCCTCCCAAAATTCTAGGATTACAGGCCTGAGCTGATGCACCTGGCCAGGGTCATATAATTTGTTATTCAAAAAGGAAGGCTTTTGAGGTCAAAAGGAGGTGTAATGTTCCTAACACAAAGAAATGATAAATGTTTAAGGTGATGGATATCTTAAATACCCTGATTTGATCATTGCACATTTTAGGTATGAAGCAAAATATCACAAATACTTCGTAAATGTATATAAATATTATGTGTCAATAAGAATAAAAAAATAAAATTATATTGTTAATTATATTTATATAAATAAAATTATATTGTTAATCCCAACCGAGTAGTTGGGATTACAGGTGCTTAATAATTATATTGTATCAACAGACATAAACTGAGACTGTCCCAGTTAAGCTGAGACATAAAGCCATCCTACTTATCGTATTATGGCATATATATATATATAGACACACACACAATATATGTACATATATATTTCATATGCACTATCACAGTATATCATCACAATATATAGTGATAGTGTATATGAAATATGTATATATAAATATCACATATTATGTTATATGTATGTCATATACATATAGCATGTATGTCATCTATATACCACATGCATGTTACACATATACATATGTATATATGATTAAAAAGTAAAAATAAAAGGGGGGTACTGTTAATAATTACATTGAGTCAACAGACACAGACTGTCCCAGGTAAGCTGAGATATATATAATCTGAGGTAAGCTGAAGGTAAGCTATATATATAAACTTCATATTATACATATCATATATACATATAGATGATAGCAGCCTCCCAAAGTGCTGGGATTACAGGTGTCAGCTACCGCACCTGACCAAGGAACAGTTTGTATAGTGTGATCCTATTGTGTGTGTGTCTGTCTGTTCTACTTAAAGTGCACAGAGAAAGCTCTGGGAAAATGTCATAGATATCATATCTCACACATTAAATAGGCTGTTAGTTCTGGCTTCCTGGGAAGTGGAAGTAGCAGGAAAAGGGACAGTTAGCCACTTTCCCTTTTTACTTTATACATTTCAAAAAACTATGAAAAGAATTTAACAAGCTTATCTTATTTTTATGATTAATATGAAAACAAGAAATTATATGCTCAAATTAAAATGGGTGGTGCAACATAAAAATACTCATACCTCAAGATATTTTGAAGTAGTATTATACAAATATATTTTAATCTAGATCCTTATTGAATCTATGACACACAATTGGAGATATATATTTAAATTGGTATGTGTACAGAGAGTATAATTTGTAATTTAAGCATGTGATTTAATATAGCTAGATTGATCTCTACTGGCTGGGGTGAACACAGCTTTGTGACATTACCAGATTAATTTTTAGGGTTTCTATAGAATTTAAGCTTTTCAGTAACTGTTGGATTAGCAAATTTGAGTTGGTTGTTTTTGACAAAAAACGTGCTCCTGTATGCATCTTGTGTTGTGTGGCAGAAAAGAATGTTTCCCTCTATTTTCATCTTCCTTTTGGTGTTAGATGTCTTCCTCTTTGAGTTTTAAAACAAGGCACATGGTCAGAGACTACATTTCCCAGCTTCCCTTGTAGCTGGGTGTGACCATGTGACCAAGATCAGCCAATGGGATATGAGCAAATGTGGCATGTGCAACTTCTGTATTACCTCCTTCCCATGGATGGGATATTGACAAGGACAACATTCTTCTAAAATATGATGGAGCAACAAAGTAGAAAGAACCTGAGACCCTGGATCACTGTGTGGAGCAGAGCTTCTTTATTAGCCCTGGACTGCTCACTTCTGGGTTGCAACATGAGAGTGAAATAAACTTATATTTTGTTCCTTATTTTTTTTTGAGATCTTTTTATCACAGCAGTTTAGCTTGCAGTCTAGCTAATACAGGTTCTCATTAATTGTGACAGTGGAAGATTACAGTGGTCTTGCTAGTCCTGGGAGCATAGCTGTTGAGTGTATATGTGTGTGGATATGCAGGAGGGATTGGTAGAAGGAAAGGGATTAGGAAGTACCATTTGTCACATCCTACCTTGTGTTCTGGATGGTTGACACTTCACTGTTGAGGGAGGAAAGTTTTCTTTTCAAAATCCAAAACACCAAGAGAAAAAATACTAAATTCACCTGCAGGAGCAACAGAAACAAGGCAAAATGCAAGTTAAAATAATGTATGGTGTCCACTTTAAATTGCACGCAAGAGTCCTACCCCCCTGTACGTGGGATAGAATTGGTAGCAGGTGGAAAATCAAACCACACGACAGTGGAAATGCAAGCCCCTTGTACCCAGAACTTCTCTTGGTTCTTCTTAGTTTGGGAACGTCAAAGGCACATACTCACAGAGAAGATGGCACAGACTGGGCCAAGGAAACCCCAGATGAATCCCTGGTCCAGGTGGAGCCAGCACCTATGAACAATGGGAAAAGAGACATAAAGAGAGATCAGAGAAAGTGCATGACACGAACACAAAGTGACTCTTTTCCCACCAGACAATGTTTCCAATTTGTCCCAAAGTCAGCTGATGACAACCAACTTTTTTTTTTTTTTTTTGAGACAGGGTCTTGCTCTGTTGCCCAGGCTGGAGTGCAGTGGCTCAATCTCGGCTCACTGCAACCTCTGCCTCCTGGGATCAAGTGATTCTCCTCCCTCAATCTCCTGAGTAGCTGGGATTACAGACGTGCACCACAACACCTGGCTAATTTTTGTATTTTTAGTAGAAATCAGGTTTTGCCATGTTAGCCAGGCTGGTCTTAAATTCCAGACCTCACATGATCTGCCCCCCTTGGCCTCCCAAAGTGCTAGCATTACAGGTGTGAGCCACCGTGCCCAGCCAACAATCAGCACTGATTATACATTTTGACTGCAACTTTGATCCACACATCATGTGTTAGCGTCCTGTTAAGCATTTTACGAGCACAGTCTTGTTGAATTTTCACACCAGCACTGTGAGGTTGGGACAATGGGGACAACTATTATTCTCATCTCACTAATGAAGGGACTGAGATTTGAGAGCTCAAATCACAGGAAGAATAAAGCTGGGACCTAACTCTCGGGATCCGAGAGATTGAAATAGACACTCCTATATCCACTAAGATAAACCCTAAGGTTAAGGAAACCAAATTACAGATGGGTCAAGGGTTCAGGCCTGGCTGGCACAGCAAATCTTCCTTCCTTCCTTCCTTCCTTCCTTCCTTCCTTCCTTCCTTCCTTCCTTCCTTCCTTCCTTCCT
>PVKV010012663.1:0-53185 GCA_004027835.1 Alouatta palliata | reverse complement strand
AGACAGGGTTTCTCCATGTTGGTCAGGCTGGTCTCAAACTCCAGACCTCAGGTGATCCACCCTCCTTGGCCTCCCAAAGTGCTGAGATTATAGGTGGGAGCCACCATGCCTGGCCAAATTTCTAAATTCCTCTGGCTACAAGAAAACCCACTATCGCTAAACTCCATAATAATAAGAGCAATCATTCCCTTCCTATGTCTGATATATGATCCAGACCATTATAACCGACTGGAAAGGGAACCAGCCTTACAAACATTATTTTCTGATAAGCAATTATGGATCTTAAGCCTGTTTCGGTTAGTTTATAGAGGCTGTGCATAAACTGTCTTTGTGTCCTATGGTTCAACTTTCGGTGTAAACCACATTCCACCTCATTATTTTATATTTTATTTTATGTTATTATATATATATATATATATATATATATATATATATATATATGTATGTATATATATTTGAGACAGAGTCTTGCTCTGTTGCCCAGGCTAGAGTGCAGTGGCACAATCTCGGCTCACTGCAACCTCTGCCTCCTGGGTTCAAGCGATTCTCCTGCTCAGCCTCCTGAGTGGCTGGGATTACAGGTGCCCACCACCACACCCGGCTAATTTTTGCATTTTTAGTACAGACAGGGTTTCACCATCTTGGGCAGGCTGGTCTTGAACTCCTGACCTCGTGATCCGCCCGCCTTGGCCTCCCAAAGTGCTGGGATTACAGACGTGAGCCACTGCACCCGGCCTTATTTATATATCTTTTAGAGTTGGATCTTGCTCTGTCACCCAGGCTGTGGTGCAGTTGCTCTACCACGGCTCACTGCAACCTTGAACTCCTGTGCTCAAACGATCCTCCTGCTTCAGCCTCCTGAGTAGCTGGGACTACAGGTGTATAATATAATCACACCTGGCTATTCTTAAAAAACAAATTTTAGTAGACACAGGTCTTGCTATGTTGCCCAGGCTGGTCTTGAACTTGTGAACTCAAGTGATCCTCCTGTCTGGGCCTCCCAAAATGCTGGGATTACAGGTGTGAGCCACTGTGCTCAGATGATTTTTATTTTTTTTTGTAGAGATGAAGGTCTTGCTATATTGCCTAGTCTGGTCTTGAACTTCTGGCCTCAAGTGATCCTCTCACCTTGGCCTCCCAAAGTGTTGGGATTACAGGTGTAAGCCACCACACCTGGCCTCACTAAGCTCTTTCTCTGCTGCAAACCCTGCTATCTTGAGGGATTGATATGTTACTGTGCAGTGGGCATATGACTTCCAGAACTTTGCAAACTCTTACCACTGTCTCACCCTGCCTTGCTGGGAAAGAGGTTAGAACTGTTTTAAAGGGGAACATAGAGTGCACTGGTTATGTATATTTCCGCCATCATTCATGAATGCTGCCTTCAAAACTTTCTTAGGAAACTGTCTGCGACACAGGGTGGGATTCAGCTCACCGATCCGTGGTTCCATAAAGGTGAGGCCTGGAGGCTGCAGAAATGGCCACAATCACAGCGGGAACGCCATAGCCGACTGGGAACATGACCCACTTCATGAGTCTGTTGATGCTTGAGTAGTTGGCCACCGTCAGGTTCCGTGCAGTGAGAAAGAGGTGCAGGCTCTCCAGCAGCATCCAGGTGAAGGCGGCCAGGTAGAGATAATGCAAGGCACCGGCGATGATGCTGCACAGCACCTGGGGGAGGAGAAAGGGATGCCTGAAGGTGTTGTCAGGGTGGAGTTTGGCCCTAGAACCTCTCCTTGACATTGGCTTTGGGTTCAGAGCACCTGACATCAGACCAATGGCATTAAAAGTCAACGGGAACTGGACGCAGTGGCTCATGTCTCTAATCTCAGCACTTTGGGAGGCTGAGGTGGGAGGATTGCTTGAGTCCCGGAGTTTGAGACCAGCCTGGGCAACTTAGTGAGACCTCATTTCAACTTTATTAAAAAAAAAGATCTCTTGACCTCGTGATCCACCTGCCTCAGCCTCCCAAAGTGCTGGGATTACAGGTGTGAGCCACCGAGCCCGGCCAAGAGTGGATTTTATTTTATTTGATACAGGATCTCACTCTGTCACCCAGGCTGGAGTCACCAGGGACAATCATAGCTCACTGCAGCCTCAAACTCCCATGCTCAAGTAATCCTCCCACCTCAGCCTCTTGAGTAGCTGGGACCACAAGTGTGTGTCACCCCACCCACTAATTTTTGTAGAGGTCGGGTCTCACTATGTTGCCCAGGCCAGTCTCCAAGTCCTGGGCTGAAGTGATCCTCCTGCCTCGGCCTCCTAAAGTGCTGGGATTACAAGCATGCACCATCACCCCCAGGCCTAAAAGAGTGAATTTTAAATGTTTTCACCAGAAAGAAATTATAAGTATGGAAGTGATAGATATGTTCATTATCCTGGATTGATCATTTCTCAATGTGTCCCTCAAAGGAAACTTCACATTGTACCCCATAATTTTATACAATTATTATTTTTCTATGAAAAATAAAATTTAGGAAAAAAGTTTCACTTTAGCATAAGAAATTACGGTTATGATTCTCTTTTTGAGACAGGGTCTTGCTCTGTCACCCAGGCTGGAGTACAGTCGTTGCAATCATAGCTCAGTGCAGCCTCAAACTCCTGGGTTCAAGCAGTCTTCCTGCCTCAGCCTCTGAGCAGCTGGGACTAGAGACATACACCACTGTGCCCAGCTAATTTTGTTATTTTTTTGTTTTTTGAAGAGACGAGGTCTCACTGTGTTGCCCAGGATGGCTTCGAACCCCTGGCCTCAAGTGATCTTTCCGCCGTTGTCTCCCAACGTGTTAGGATTACAGGTGTGAGCCACTGTGCCTGGCCCAAGGGATTATTTTAAACTGAAGGCAGTTGAGAAGAAGCAGATTAAAAAAAAAAGCAGGACATATGTTTATATACATTTATATACTTGTCTTTTTTTTTTTTAGAGATGGGGTCTTGCTACATTGCCCAAGCTGGAGTGCAGTGGCTATTCACAGGCACGATCCCACTACTGATCAGCACAGGGGTTTTGACCTGCTCCATTTCCAACCTGGGGTGGTTTACCCCTCCTTAGGCAACCTGGTGGTCCCGGGCTTCTGGGAGGCCACCATATTGATGCCGAACTTAGTGTGAACACCCGATCGGCATAGCGCACTACAGCCCAGAACTCCTGGGCTCAAGTGATCCTCCCACCTCAGCCTCCCGAGTAGCTGGGACTACAGGCACGCGCCACCGCGCCCGGCTATATACTTGTCTTTTTTGGGAGTGAGAACACTTAAAATCTACTCTGTTAGCAATTTTTCTATATACACTATATTGTGATTGACTATAGTCATTATGATGTATACTAGTTCTCTTGAATTTATTCTTCCTGTCTAACTGAAATTTGGTATCCTTTGACCAACATCTCCTGAAACTCCTTCCCCATTGTCCTAGTCTCTGCTAACAACCATTTTCCTCTTGGATTTTGTGAGTTTGGCTATTTTAGATTCCACAGGTAAGTGAGATCATGCAGTATTTGTCTTTCTGTGCTTTGCTTATTTCATCCAGCATTAACATCCTCCAGGTTCATCCATGTTATCACAAATGGCAGGATTTCCTTCTTTTTCTAAAGGCTGAGTAGTATTCCAGGACATTAAGCCATTCCTCCTACCTATTCTCTTTCTTCTACCCTCCTACCCCTGCTATGGAGAGGACAAAAGTTGATCACCAAGACAACTTTATTTATTTTTTGAGATGGAGTTCTGTCTGCTCTTGTTGCCCAGGCTGGAGTGCAATTGCACAATCTCGGCTCACTGCAGCCTCTGCCTCCCAGGTTCAAGCAATTCTCCTGCCTCAGCCTTCTGAGTAGCTGGGATTACAGGTGCTCACCACTGTGCCTGGCTAACTTTTTGCATTTTTAGTAGAGATGGGGTTTCGGATGTTGACCAGGCTGGTCTCAAACTCCTGGCCTCAGGTGATCTGCCTGCCTCGGCCTCCCAAAGTGCTAGAATTACAGGCATGAGCCACTGCACCTGGCCACCAAGACAACTTTAGATCCTCATTGGCCTGGAGTCAATGCCCGAGGAATCTACATAACCAATGAAATGTTTGGCTCTGTGTCCCCACCCAGATCTCATCTTGAATTGTACTCCCACGATTCCCATGTGTTGTGGGAGGTGGGAGATAATTTGGATCATGGGGGCAGTTCCCCCATACTGTTCTTGTGGTAGGGTATAAGTCTCACGAGATCTGATGGTTTTATCAGAGGTTTCCGCTTTTGCATCTTCCTCATTTTTTCTCTTGCCGCCACTATGTAAGAAGTGCCTTTCACCTCCTGCCATGATTCTGAGGCCTCCCCGGCCATGTGGAACTGCAAGTCCAACTAAACCTCTTTTTCTTCCCATTCTCGGGTATGTCTTTATCGGTAGCTTGAACATGGACTAATACAACCAATGATACTAATAAGCCTTTATCTATCACTCATTTCCCAGATACTTGATTCCCATACTTTGCTGCCCCTAGAGACCCAAGGCCTTTTTTCCCTTCTCCAAAAATGTATAATTCTTTGTCAAAAATGCTGTTATTCTAAACTACCTCTTTGAGAATGCCTCATTCCCTGGGTATCTCCATGTATATATGAAATGTGCATGCATGTTAATAAACTTTTGTTTGCTTTTTCTCTCGTTTATCTGTCTTTAGTTATAGGAGTCCCAACTACGATCTCAGAAGGGTAGTGGGAAAATTATATTTTTCTCCTCTGCAGACCCAAGGACATTTTATTAAGGAATCCAGTGCAGCCTTGCTCCATAAGCTCAGTATCCCTTGGGGCAGAGCAGGGCATCTTCTGAGACGCTGTCAGTACCTTGGGTTCAGTTTGATCAATTCCCACGAGGAAGAGGAGGTGGGCCAGGAAGAGGCAGAGTGAGAGTTGCAGATGCAGCGAGGTGCTGGTGTTCTGGATGGCTTTGCACAGCAGGAAGGTGAGGGCTGCCAGGAGGAGGCACAGCAGAGAGAGGCTCAGCCCCAGGTAGGTGATGACACTCAGCACGGGATCCTCCTCCTGGGACCGAGAAAAAGAACTCACAGTTATGCCTTCCTGCACTGGGATTATGGCTCCCCTCCTTGGACTGGGGCATCCTTGACACAGGCACCAAGCCCAGTGGTAGTGTGGGATCGTTAGACTGCTAACGTAATTGCTAATGTAGACTGCCAATGTAGATTGCTAATGTAGATTGCCAGTGTAGACTCATGATGTAGATTGCTAATGTTGACTGCTAATGTACATTGCTAATGTAGATTGTAGATTGCTAATGTACACTGCTAATGTATATTAGCAGTCTGGTATAATACCTGGCTGGTGAGTGCCATCAGGACAGCGAAGCTGGACAGGTGAGTGGAATTGCACATGGTATGACTCTTGTTCCTGCTTATCAGGAAGCAGCCATCTCTGGACCACTGGCCGCCCTGCTCTGTGCTCTCCCAGTAGACACAGTAGACCTTTTTGCTCCTGGGGTTTATCTGAAAATAGAAAGGGTTCATTGTCTTTTTTTTTTTTTGAGATGGAGTCTCACTCTGTTGCCCAGGCTGGAATGCAGTGGCTTGGCATGATCTCAACTTACTGCAACCCTCACTTCCTGGGTGCAAGTGATTCTCCTGCCTCAGCCTCCCAAGTAGCTGGGATTACAGGTATGCGCCAACACACCTGGCTAATTTTTGTATTTTTTGTAGAGACAGGGTCAACTATGTTGCCCAGGCTGGTCTTGAACTCTGAGACTCAAGCAGTCTGCCTGCCTTTGCCTCCCAAAGTGCTGGGATCATACGGGCATGAGCCACCATGCCCGGCTGGCTTATTGTCTTTTTCCTCAGGAGGGACCGTTCTCAGTGTTGATCTACATCAAGGTGCAACCTGCTAAGGCACCTGGATGATGAGTGACTCAGGTGATTTCTGTTTTGTTTGTTTGTTTTTGAGACAGGGTCTCATTCTGTCATCCAGGCCGGAGTGCAGTGGCACGATCACAACTCACTGCCACCTTGACCTCCCTGGCTCAAACGATCCTCCTATCTCAGCCTCCAGAGTAGCTGGAACTACAGCTGTGCTCCACCATGCCCGGCTAACTTTTGTCTTTTGAGTGGAGATGGGGTTTCAACATGTTGCCCAGGCTGGTCTTGAACTCCTGGCCTCAAATGATTCTCCTGCCTTGGCCTCCCAAGGTGCTGCGGTTATGGGTGAGCCACTGCACCTGATTTCTATTTCATGTGGCCACCAGGACCCCTGATCCATAACCGCAGCTCTTTGGGGATTTTATGTAACATAAAATAAAGCGAAGGCTCCCTGGGAATCACAGTTTGACGAGATTTCATTGGCTTTAGAACCTTGACCCGTCATGGGAGAAAAACAAACCAAAAAAAAAAAAAACCAGTGGAGTCTGAAGCTCACATAATGTTTTTCCCCAAAATCTCTCTAAGCTAAATGTCCCTGCTCCTCGTACAATTGATTCTGTCTCTGACTCCCTTACAACACAATAATTTCTGATAGGATGAGGAGCATAGTATAAGAAAGAAATGTCATGGGGAGAATGAATAAAATTAGGCTTTGAGGCTGGGCACGGTGGCTCATGCCTGTAATCCCAGCACTTTTGGAGGCCAAGGTGGGTGGGTCACCTAAAGTCAGGAATTGGAGACCAGTCTGTCCAACATGGCCAAACCCCGTCTCTACTAAAAATACAAAAATTAGCCAGGTGTGGTGGCACTTGCTTGTAATCCCAGCTACATGGGAGGCTAATGCAGGAGAATCCCTGGGACCCAGGAGTCGGAGGTTGCAGTGAGCCAAGATCACACCACTGAGCTCCAGCCTGGGCGACAGAGACTCCATCTCAAAAAAAAAGAAAAAGAGGCCAGAGGAAGTGGTTCACATCTGTAATTTCTGGGTTTTGGGAAGCTGAGGCAGGAGGATTGCTTGAGGTCAGGAGTATGAGAACAGCCTGGGTGACATTGTGAGTCCCCCTGTCTACCAAAAACAGAAAAATTAGTTGGGCGTAGGGAGACTGAAGTGAGAGAGTCGCTTGAATCCAGGAGTCTGAGGCTGTAGTGAGCTATGACTGTGCACCTGCACTCCAGCCTGGGCAACAGAATGAGAGCCTTTCTCAAAAAAGGTAAAGATATAGGTGAAATTAACTTGAATATAATCCACTATAGTCAACATGGTATCTTTAAAATATATCAGTATAAATTAATAAATATAATCAACATAGATTTTATCAAGGAAATATTTTACTTTCTTCTTTTTTGTTTAGATTTACTTCTTTTTAAAAATTTATGTTAGGCTTTATCCCGGGGATGCAAGGCTGGTTCAACATATGCAAGTCTGTAAACGTAATCCATCACATAAACAGAACCAAAGACAAAACCCACACGATTATCTCAGTAGATGCAGAGAAGGCCTTCGACAAAATTCAACAGCCCTTCATGATAAAAACTCTCAATAAACTAGGTATCAACGGAATGTATCATAAAATAATAAAAGCTATTTATGACAAACCTACAGCCAATATCATACTGAACAGGCAAAAGCTGGAAGCATTCCCTTTGAAATCAGGCACTAGACAAGGATGCCCTCTCTCACCACTCCTATTCAATATAGTGGATATATCGAATATACTCCAATTGCAAATTCAAGAAAAAGAAATAAATGGTATTCAATTAGGAAAGAAGGAAGTCAAACTGTCTCTATTTGCAGACGACATGATTGTATATTTAGAAGACCCCATCGTCTCAGCCCAAAATCTCCTCAAACTGATAAGCAGCTTCAGCAAAGTCTCAGGATACAAAATCAATGTGCAGAAATCACAAGCATTCCTATACACCAATAACAGACAAACAGAGAGCCAAATCAAGAGCGAACTCCCATTCACAATTACTACAAAGAGAATAAAATACCTAGGAATACAACTAACAAAGGATGTAAAGGACCTCTTCAAGGAGAACTACAAACCACTGCTCAACGAAATAAGAGAGGACACAAACAGATGGAAAAACATTCCATGTTCATGGTTAGGAAGAATCAATATCATGAAAATGGCCATAGCGCCCAAAGTAATTTACAGATTCAATGCTATCCCCATCAAGCTACCAATGACCTTCTTCACAGAACTGGAAAAAACCATTTTAAGCTTCATATGGAACCATAAGAGAGCCCACATAGTCAAGACAATCCTAAGCAAAAAGAACAAAGCCAGAGGCATCACACTGTGGGACTTCAAACTATACTACAAGGCTACAGTAATCAAAACAACATGGTACTGGTACCAAAACAGAGACATAGACCAATGGAACAAAACAGAGGCCTTGGAGGCAATGCCACACATCTACAACCATCTGATCTTTCACAAACCTGACAAAAATAAGCAATGGGGGAAGGATTCCCTGTTTAATAAATGGTGTTGGGAAAACTGGCTAGCCATGTGCAGAAAGCAGAAACTGGACCCCTTCCTGTCACCTTACACTAAAATTAACTCCAGATTTAAATATAAAAGATGTAAACATAAAACCTAACACCATAAAAACTCTAGAAGAAAATGTAGGCAAAACCACCCAGGAAATAGGCATAGGCAAGGACTTCATGACTAAAACACCAAAAGCATTGACAACAAAAGCCAAAATAGATCTAATTAAATGGGATCTAATTAAACTCCACAGCTTCTGCACAGCAAAAGAAACAATCATTAGAGTGAATTGGCAACCAACAGAATGGGAAAAAATTTTTGCAATCTACCCATCTGACAAAGGGCTAATATCCAGAATCTACAAAGAACTAAAACAGATATATAAGAAACAAACAAACAAACCCATTCAAAAGTGGGCAAAGGATACGAACAGATACTTTACAAAAGAAGACATATATGAGGCCAACAAACATATGAAAAAATGCTCATCATCACTGGTCATTAGAGAAATGCAAATCAAAACTAAATTGAGGTATCATCTCATGCCAGTTAGAATTAAAAATCTGGAGACAAAAGATGCTGGAGAGGATGTGGAGAAATAGGAACACTCTTACACAGTTGGTGGGAGTATAAATTAGTTCAACCATTGTGGAAGACAGTGTGGTGATTTCTCAAGGATCTAGAAATAGAAATTCCATTTGACCCAGCAATCCCACTACTGGGCATATACCCAAAGGACTATAAATCGTTCTATTATAAAGACACATGCACACGTATGTTCACTGCTGCGCTGTGTACAATAGCAAAGACCTGGAACCAACCCAAATGCCCATCAATGATAAACTGGACAAAGAAAATGTGGCACATATACACCATGGAATACTATGCAGTCATAAAATACGATGAGTTCGTGTCCTTTATAGGGACTTGGATGAATCTGGAAACCATCATTCTCAGCAAACTGACACAAGAACAGAAAATCAAATACCGCATGTTCTCACTCATAGGCAGGTGTTGAACAATGAGAACACGTGGACTCAGGGAGAGGAGCATCACACAATGGGGGCAGTTGTGGGGGGCTAGGGGAGGGACAACGGGGAGTGGGGAGGGTGGGGAGGGACAATGTGGGGAGAAATGCTGGATATAGATGGAGGGGGAATAGAGGCAGCAAACCACCTGGTTATGTATGTACCTATGCAGCAACCCTGCATGACCTGCTCATGTAACCCAGAACCTAAAGTACAATAAAAAAAATTATGTTTAACTTATAAATTATAATTGTATATATTTATGGGATGCAATGTGATGTTACAATACCTGTATTTGCCTACAATGTAGAGTGATTAAATCTAGCTCTTTTTTTTTTTTTTTTTTCATTTATTCTTATTGGTTCTCTGAACTTCCTGGATCTATGGATCTGTCATTTGGTGTTTGACATTGGTCTGGGGAAATTCTCAGTCCCTCCCTCCCTCCCTTCCCCCCCTCTCCTCCCCCCCTCCCTCCCTTCCTCCCTTCCTTCCTTCCTCCCTTCCTTTCTCTATGTTTTTTTCTTCTTCTCCTTCTCATTTTTCTTCTTCTTCTGATAGTGTCTTGCTCTGTGCCTCAGGCTGGAGTGCAGTGGTGCAGTCATAGCTCACTGCAGCCTCC
The DNA here is from genome assembly GCA_004027835.1 of Alouatta palliata. Lineage (NCBI taxonomy): Eukaryota > Metazoa > Chordata > Mammalia > Primates > Atelidae > Alouatta > Alouatta palliata. The sequence continues at coordinate 43,139 of PVKV010012663.1, read as the reverse complement.
AACTCCTGGGATCAAGTGATCTTCCTGCCTTAGCCTCCCAAGTAGCTGCAACTATAGGAGGATGCTAGCCTGCCTGGCTTAAATCAAGCTAATTGTTTTCTTCTTTTTAAGTCTTCAAAAGCTAATTTACAAGACGTAAATCTGGAAATACCGTCTTCGAAATCTCTATTTAGACCAGCCACATTTCAAATGCTCAGTAGCCACAGGTGATCACGACTTCCACCCTGGACAGCACGGGTCTAGAACTGCAGCCTGGGATGATGCACACATCGTCCAGGCTGCCTCCTTGAGACCTGAGAAGCTCAAATCACACCTGTGACCCACCTTCACGTGCTGGAAAGTCAGCATCACAGGTGTGGAGAGGGACACGTTCCTTTTGGGTCCAATAGCAGCACTCACTACCTGAGAGTTCAGATATAGTTGATCTTTCTCATCCATCTCTTCAAAAAAAGTTGCATTTATAATATTTCCAAGAGAAGAATATGAGATAAAGGCAACAGCACTGGGACCTGAGGAAACAGAAAAATGGAATCTTTTTTTTTTTTTTTGAGACAGTCTTGCTCTTGTAGCCCAGGTTGGAGTGCAGTGGCGCAGTCTCAGCTCACTGCAACCTCTACCTCCCGGGTTCAAGCAATTCTCCTGCCTCAGCCTCCTGAGTCGCTGGGACTACAGGTGCACACCACCACACCCAGCTAATTTTTGTATTTTTAGTAGAGACAAGTTTCACCATGTTGGCCAGGCTGGCCTCAAATTCCTGACTGCAGGTGATCTGCCCACCTCCGCCTCCCAAAGTTCTGGGATTGCAGGCGTGAGCTAACATGCCCAGGTGAAAAATGGAATCTTTAAAAGCTTCCCGAAAGCCAAGCACAGTTGCACCACCAGTCACTCGGGAGACTGTAATTCCAGTGACTTAGGAAGCTGAGACTGGAGGATCGCTTGAGTTCAGGAGACTGAGGCTGCAGTAAGCCAGGACTGTGCCACTGTACTCTAACCTGGGTGACAGAGCAAGACCCTGTCTCAAAAGAAAGTGAATTGTATTCAGTGGCATTGAGTATTCACAATGTTTTTTTTTTTTTTTAAACCACTTTTATGTCATTCCAAAACCTTCTTATAACCTCCAAAAGAGTACCCATTCCCATAAGCAATCCTCACTCAGCTCCTGGAAACCACCAATCTGCTTTCTGTCTCTGTGAATTTACCTGTTTGAGACATTTCACATAAATAGAATCATACACTTTGTAACCTATTTCGGTCGTCTTTCACTCAGCATCATGTCTTCAAAGTTCATCCACGCTGTAGTACGGCTCAGTGCTTCATTCCTTTTTCTGATCAAGTAACAGTCCATTATATTCCCTTCCCCTCCCCTCCCCACCTTCCCCTCCCCTTCCTTCATGTGTCAGGAACGCGCTCAGAACATCTATGTGCTAAGCACTCCTTGGGCGCTGGCCTTACAGCAGTGGGCAGGGCAGATGCGGCCCAGTTCCTGGCGTGTTTCCCATACTTTCCAGGCCCACCACCGCTGCCTCCACTCGTGGTCTCCTCCCAGACTGCCCAGGTTCAAATCTTAGCTTCCCACTTCTAGTGATGTCATCTTGAGCAAGTTACTTCTCTGTGTTGCCTTTGTTCCTATTTTTTTTTGAGACAGAGACTCCTCATCTCTTTTTTCCCAATTCTTTCTCCCCATCTCTTTCCATCTCTCTCTCCTCATCTCTCTAATTCCATTTCTCTCCCATTCTCTCTCTTTCCATCTCTCTTCCCTTCTCTCTCTCCTCATCTCTATGATTCCATCTCTCTTTCTATATATCTCCCTTTCCATATCTCTCTCTCCGTATCTTTTTCCATCTCTGATTCCATCTCTCTCTCCCCATTTCTCTAATTGCATCTCTCTCTTCTCATCTTTCTCCCCATCTCTCTCCCCATCTTTCTCTATCCCTCTCTTCCCGTCTGTCTCCCATCCTTCTCTTTCCATCTGCCTCTCCACATCTCTTTCTCTCCATCTCTCTCATGTCTTGCTCTCTCTCTCTCTCTCACCACACACACACACCTCCCACACCCTACACTCTTTAACCTTTACTTGTGATTCTCTGGAGAACCCTGATGAATACATCACTGCTGTTCCTGGGGATCGCCTCCCAAAGAAACTCCTCACTCAGGGTTTGCTTCTGGGTGAACCCAAACTGGGACACAGGCAGCACAGCATGCCCCTGCCCTCCCAAATTGCAAAGAAGTCCCTTCCATACTGAATAATAGAAAGCCTCCGTTTGGGGAAAATACTTTTTTTTTTTTTTTTTTAAGGGAGAGTCTCCAATATTGCAGTTCGAGGGTAACACGTCCATTAGGGGAGGAGCCCAGTGAGCTTATTTCCCTACAGCTCACACAAGGACACAGCTCTGTGCGACGGATTCTCAACGCAGCCCTCACCCTTACCTTGTGTGTCTCCCTGGATGATGTCACGGCAATGGATGTCCATGGAGTTCATTTGGACGTTCAAGTTGAATGTCTGTCTTTCTTCAGAGCAATTGTCTGTAATCACTCGAGTTTCAACAGCTGGCAAGAAAAGCAATGGAAAGGTTTAGCAATATTGTAAGAAACTTAAAACATGTGCATCAGAACAGGACCTGGTGGTGCATGCGCCTGTAATCGCAGCTACTCAAGAGGCTGAGGCGTAAGGACTGAGCCCAGGAATTTGAGCCTGGACAACCCAATGAGATGCTGCCTGAAAAAAAAAATGTTGCTGGGTGTGGTGGCTCGCACCTGTAATCCCAGCATTTTGGGAGGCCAAGGCGGATGGATCACTTGAGGTCAGGAGTTGAAGATCAGCCTGACCAACATGGAGAAACCCTGTCTTTCCTAAAAATACAAAATTAGCTGGGAGTGGTGGCGAACGCCTGTAATCCAGCTACTTGGGAGGCTGAGGCGGGAGAATCGCTTGAACCCGGGAGGCGGAGGTTGCAGTGAGCCAAGATCGAGCCACTGCACTCCAGAAACTCTGTCTCAAAAAAAAAAAAAAAAAAATGTGTTCATGGCAACATAAAGGGCTCACACGTACTGAATGTCTAGGATGTGTTGGGCACTGAGCTAAGAGCTCATGTTGTCTTACAATAACCTGTAACCTTATGAGGGACCATTCTTTTTTCTTTTTTTTGATACGGAGTCTCCTTCTATTGCCTGGGGTGATGTGCAATGGCACGATCTCGGCTCACTGCAACCTCCACCTCCTGGGTTCAAGCAATTCTCCTGCCTCAGTCTCCCGAGTAACTGGGATTACAGGCACCCGCCACCATGCCCAGCTAATTTTTGTATTTTTAGTAGAGACGGGGTTTCACTATGTTGACCACGCTGGTCTCAAACTCCTGACCTCATGAACTGCCCACTTCAGCCTCCCAAAGTGTTTGGATTATAGGTGTGAGCCACTGTGCCCAGCTGGGACCATTCTATAGATGAGGAAATTGAAGTGGAGAAGTTGGGTAAGACTCTAATTCCTGAACCCAAGTTCATAACTAGCAGCCCCTAGCATACCACCTTTGAAGCAACAGTTCAAATTCTAGGAGTTTATTCTCAGAAAACGATCTTGGACAGAGGGCAGATTTAGCTACAGGAAAGTTCACAGCAGCTTAGATGATAATGGTGGAAAATGGGGGATTATCTAGATGTTCAACAAGAAGCAATTGATTAAATAAGTGATGATGTAGGCTAGTCACAGTGGCTTGCAATCCCAGCACTTTGGGAGGCCATGGTGGGTGGATTGCTTGAGGCCGGGAGTTCAAGACCAGCCTGGCCAACATGGTGAAACCCCAACTCTACTAAAAATACAAAAATTAGCCGGGCATGGTGGTGTGCACCTGTAATCTCATCTACTTGGGAGGCTGAGGCAAGAGAATAGTTTGAACTGGGGAGGCGGAGATTGTGAGCTGGGATCGAGCCACTGCACCCCAGCCTGGGTGACAGAGCGAGAGTCTGTCTCAAAAATAAGTAAGTAAATAAATAAATACATAAGTGATGACATATCCCTATAGTGGGAAACCAGACTTCAAAGAAAAATAAAGTCACAAATGAACTGCAATCAAGAAAAACTCATGAGAAAAAAAGCTAACCAGGTGAGTGATGGATGTGTTAGGTAATTTGATTGTGGTGATCATTCCACACTACATATGTATATCAAGCCAGCATATTGTACACCTTAAATATATACAATTTTATTGTCAATTATACCTCAATAAAGTTAAAAAAAGTTAAGCTCATGAAAATATGTATCTTAAAAGCAGGCAGCCCAAGACTGGCTGTGAGTTGGAATTGTTTTTCCTGTATTTGAATGTTGGCCTGCTTTTAGGTACATCGGGGGTTTTAGTCTCCTATCTCCTTTTGTGTATATTAAAAAGTTAAAAAAAAAGAAGCAAGCAACAAAATAGCACTTCAAGAATGACACTATTTTATGACTGGGTGTAGTGGCTCACGCCTGTAATCCCAACACTTTGTGGGGCTGAGGCCGATTAATTGCTTGAGGTCAGGAGTTGGAGTAGGGATTACAGCTGTGCACCACCATGCCTGACTAATTTTGGTATTTTTAGTAAAGATGAGGTTTCACCATGTTGCCCAGGCTGGTCTCAAACTACTGGCCTCAAGTGATCCGCCCACCTTGGCCGCCCAAAGTGCCGAGATTATAGGTGTGAGTGGTGGGAGTCACCTTGCTCAGCCCAAAACCTGTTTTTATTATTTTTATTTTTTTGAGACAGGGTCTTGTTCTGTCATCCAGGTGGGATTGGCAATGGCATGACCATAGTTCACTGCATCCTCAAACTCCTGGGCTCAAGCCATTGTCTCCCTCAGTCTCCCAAGTAGCTAACACTGCAGGTACAAGCCCCTGCACCTGGCAAATTAATTTTTTTTTTTTTTTTTTTTTTTTTTTAGCAATGGGGTCTCGATATGTTGCCCAGGCTGTTCTTGAGCTCTTGGGCTCAAGTAATTCTCCCACTTCAGCCTCCCAAAGTGCTGGGATTACAGGCATGAGCCATCATGCTTGGTCCTCAAACTGCATTTAAGTGAAAATTCCAGACCTGAGATTGGAAACCGTTGGCAATCTTCTGAAAAGGCAACTGTATTGAGGTATAATTGATGTCTAACAAACTGCACATATTAAAATGTACAATTTGGTGAGTTTTATTGGGTGTATACACCTCTTAAACCAACACCACCGTCAAGGCAGGGAAGATTTCCATCACCTCAATAGTTTCCCCACATTTTCTCATGCCTCTGCCATCCCTCCCTCCTGCCTCTTCCTGTCACTACAGATAAGTCTGTGTCTTCTAGAATTTATACAAATTTATGTAATTTATGTAAATGGACTCATGTGGTGTATTCAATTATTTTTTTCTAATTGCCTAACCCAGACCCCGGCTGCTAACCAGTCCCCCCAGCTGCTAACTAGTCATCATTGTCTTACCCACAGTACTGTTCTGGATTTTCTGGATTTTTTGTTCTGGCGTTTTCAAGGCAGTTTCTAGAACACTCGATTCCACATCCTGAAGAATAGAGGTAGCTCTGGATGAGATTTCTTGTCTCTCTCCTGTTCTCAATAGAGTCTGATTGGTGAGAAGTGACTCAAATTTGTCCACAATTTTTTGCAGCTTTGAAGACAAAGAATTTTCATTTTTAAAAAATGTAATCTGTTAAGTCCCCATAACCAAAAGAGCGGTAGAAAGCTTGAGAAAGCAGGCTCCGGAGCTAGAGGAACCACGTTCAAATCCTGGCACTCCACTATGTCCCAGCTGTGTGACCTTGGGTAAGTCGCTCAATCACTCTGTCCCAGGACAGGAAAAGGAACTCATAGAGTTTTCTGGAAGATTAGAGTTAACACATGCTATGCTGTTAGGACAGTGTCTGTGCCTGGCAAAAGCTATGTAAGGGTGAGTCATTATTATTATTTTTGAGACAGGGTCTTGCTCTGTTGCCCAGGCTGGAGTGCAGTGGTGGGATCTCGGCTCACTGCAGGCTTCAGCTCCTGGGTTCAAGTTATTCTCATGCCTCAGCCTCCTGACTAGCTGGGACTACAGGTGCATGCTGCCATGCTTGGCTAATTTTTAAAATTTTTTGTATAGACAGAGTCTTGCTATGTTACCCAGGCTGGTCTAGAACTCCCGGGCTCAAGCCATCCTCCTGCCTTGGTCTTCCAAAGTGGTGGGTGTATAGGAGTGAGCCACCGTGCCTGGCTGGGTTAGTTATTATTAACATTTTTTTTTGCCAACAAGATAGTGATAAGTTTGTTAGCAATAGGACAGTGGTTCTCAACCGGGGGGCGATTCTGCCACTCCCTCCACTGGGCACATGCGGCAATGGCTGGAGACATTTTGGTTGTCACTGTCACAACAATGGTGTGGTTGCTGCTATTGAAGCGGCGTCATTGTCTGGGGTAAATACCCAGGGTTTGTTATCTTGTGCCGAGATTAAGGACATGGACACTTACGAGGAGTGAGTTTAGGAGTGGAGTTTTAACAGGCAAAAGAAAGAGAAAAGAGGGCTGGGCGCAGTGGCTCATGCCACTGTGGATGACCTGAGGTCAGGAGTTCGAGATCAGCCTGTCCAACATGGTGAAACCACATCTCTACTAAAAACACAAAATTAGCCAGGTGTGGTGGTGCATACCTGTAATTAAGGTGCTCAGGAGGTTAAGACAGGAGAGTCGCTTGAACCTGGGAGGCAGAGGTTGCAGCGAGATTGCACCATTGCACTTCAGCCTGGGCAACAAGTGCAAAACTCTATGGGGAGGAAGGCAGCAAATCACACTGCCATGTGTGTAGCTATGCAACAATCTTGCATGTTCTTCACATGTACCCCAAAACCTAAAATGCAATTAAAAAAAGAAAAAAGTTAAACATAAAAAAAAAAGCTTTATCTTCAGCCTCCTGAGTAGCTGGGATTACAGGCATGCACCCCCCCATGCCTGGCTAATTTTTGTGTTTTTAGTAGACATGGGGGTTTCATCGTGTTGGCCAGGCTGGTCTCAACCTCCTGACCTCAGGTGATCCACCTGCCTTGGTCTCCCAAAGTGCTGGAATTACAGACTTGAGCCACCGTGCCTGGCTGGATTACATGATTCTTTATTTGTTCATGACTTCAAAGACCATTCCTTGAACTCCTAATTTGGGGTTGGTTTTATTTGTTTTCTCAAGAAGCTCACAGTCTAGGGATTGATTACATGATGTGATTACATATTTATATAAATGCTGTCAGTTGGCCAGAGACGACGATTACCATTGAACACCTGGGTCTTTTTTGTGTAGCTGTTCAGCAGAACTTAATACATTCTCTCTTAGCCTGTCTTTCTCGGGCTGGGATAGATTCCTGTCTTTAGAGGGCAACACACACACACACACACACACACACGCTCTCACACTCACACTCAAATGTATATACCTACATGCACAGTGTGTGTGTCTATCTACACTGATGTCTATAAATAGATATAGATACAGTCCTCTCTTGGTATACGCATGGTATTGGTTCCAGGACCATCCCTATATACTTAAATCCATCCATGCATGATCAAGTCCCACAGTGGGTCCTTTGGAACTCGCTCATGAAAAGTCAGTCTTTCCTCTTTGTGGGTTTTGCCTGCTGCCAATATTGTATTTATTATTATTTTTTTTCTGAGACAGAGTCTTGCTCTGTCGTCCAGGCTGGAGCGCAGTGGCACCATCTCTGCTCATTGCAATCTCCACCCTCCTGGATATAAGTGATTCTCCTACCTCAGCCTCCTGGGTAGCTGGGATTACAAGCACGTGCCACCACACCCGACTCATTTTTGTATTTTTAGTAGAGATGGGATTTCACCATGTTGGACATGTTGGTCTTGAACTTTGACCTCAAGTGATCCGCCTGCCTTGGCCTCCCAAAGTGCTGAGATTACAGGCTTGAGCCAGCATGCCCGGCCGGCAATACTGTATTTTTGATTTACATTTGATTGAAAAATGTCTTTATGTAAGTGGATCTCCGCAGTTCAAATGTGTGTGGTTCACCTGTATATATAGTGATATATCTATAGTGAGCTATATAATGATACACATATAGTGGTATACCTAATGGCTGTATCTATCTATCGATCTATCTGGCCATCTAGCTATATAGATATATGTATATATACCACAGTTATATATAGTATATAATTGTATATAATATGTAAACAATGTGTAAACATGTACTATTACATAGCAATATGATATGTGGTAATAATATTTTATATATTTATATGTAACATGTATGTCTTGCCCTAAATCCATCCCCATTTGCTCACTTTGGACTTTTTGAATATTTGTTACCTGATGTTTGTTACTTGGTTAGGGTCCAGGGATCAGCCTCCACTCACCTGTTTCCCGCCTTGGGTTGTCTCTGAGGAGGTGGCGTCTGCAAAAGACGTCAAGAGGGTTACTATTGGAACTGAGAGTGCCCCAGGTAGAGGGGTGGGCAGGTGGGGTGGGTAATGGGGTGGGCAACTTTGCACCTAGAAGGTGAAAGTCCGAACTCATAGTTTTTATTTGTTTAAAATTTAAAAATTTTAAATTATTTTTATTACTATTTTTTTCTGAGACGGAGTCTCGATCTGTTGCCCAGGCTGGAGTGCAATGGTTTGATCTCGGCTCACTGCGACCTCCACCTCCTGGGTTCAAGCCATTCTCCTGCCTCAGCCTCCAAGTAGCTAGGATTACAGGCATGCACCACCAGGCCCGGCTAATTTTTGTATTTTTTTTTATTGTACTTTAAGCTCTGGGTTTCATGTGCACATCTGCAGGGTTGTTGCATAGGTACACACATGCCATGGTGGTTTGCAGTCTCCAGCCCCACATTGCCTACATCAGGCATTTCTCCCAGTGTTTTCCCTCCTCAGCCTCCCCATCCCCCGATGTCCCTCCCTTAGCCCCACCCCCAACCTACCCCAGAGTGTGATATTCCCCTCCCTATGCCCACGTGTTCTCATTGTTCAACACCCGCCTATGAGTGAGAACATGCAGTGTTTGGTTTTCTGTTGTTATGTCAGTTTGCTGAGAATGATGGTTTCCAGATTCATCCATGTCCCTACAAAGGACAGGAACTTGTCGTTTTTTATGGCTGCATAGTATTTCATGGTGTAGATGTGCCACATTTTCTTTGTCCAATCTATCGTCGATGGGCATTTGGGTTGGTTCCAGGTCTTTGCTATTATAAACAGTGCCACAATGAACATACATGTGCATGTGTATTTTTAGTAGAGATGGCGTTTCACCATGTTGGCCAGGCTGGTCTCAAACTTAACCTCATGATCTGCCCACCTTGGCCTCCCAAAGGGCTGGGATTACAGGCATGAGCCATCAAGGCTGGCTTTTTTTTTTTTTTTTTTTTTTGAGACAGGGTCTCACTCTGTTGCCCAGGCTGGATTGCAGTGGCACAATCTTGGCTCAGTGCAACCTCGACCTCCTGGGCTCACGCAATCCTCCCACCTCAGCCCCCTAAGTAGCTGTAACTGGGACTACGGGCCTGTACCACCACACCTGGCTAATTTTGTTTTGTTTTGTTTTGTTTTGTATTTTTTGTAGAGATGGGGTTTCGCCATGTTGCCCAGGCTGGTCTCGAACTCCTGACCTCGGGCAATCCGCCCGCCTTGGCCTCCCAATGTGCTAGGATTACAGGCGTGAGCCACCCCACCTGGTCTCCAAATTCTTTTATTCCATCTTGGTTGGAAATTACAACTGAAATGGCTGAGAAAACAGAAAATTAGAAGCCTTGTGTTTTTAAAGTTGGCCTGGCTGGGAATGATAACTGAAATAGAAGCATCCATGGCTGGCCATCAGCTGCTAGTGAAGACTTTTGTGTTGGTTCCTATGCTTAGTGAGAACATTTCTATTTTAGAAATTTGACGAAGGGTGCACCTGTAGTCCTAGCTGCTTGGGAGGCTGAGGCAGGAGGATCACATGAGCCCAAGGAGTTCCTGGCCAGTCTGGCCAACACAGCAAAACCCCATCTCTACTAAAATTACAAAAATTAGCCAGATGTGGTGGTGGCGGGTGCCTGTAATCCCAGCTACTCAGGAGGCTGAGGCAGGAGAATCCTTGAACCCAGGAGGCAGTGGTTGCAGTGAGCCAAAATCACACCACTGCACTCCAGCCTGGGAGACAGAGCAAGACTCCATCTCTGGGGGTTGGAGGAAGGACAAGGAAAGGCTAGCAAATGTTTACATATCTGCTCTCATTAGGCTGAGGTTAAATCTGTACTTATTCTATGTCTTGCTTTTCAGCTGAGTCTATTTGCTTAAAAGCACCAACAGCTTTGTTTTAATACTGAACATTTTATCTTAAGAGCTGAAGAATTTTGACTTACAACCCTGAGTTTAGAATATGTTTCTTTCTTTCTTTTTTTTCTTTTTTACCTGCCTCCCACATCAGCAGTAGAATATGTTTCTTATAGGAAACCATATTCTCTGTAGAAAACTGCCCTTTTGAACCAAAGCTGCACACTTTACCCTTGGGTGGGGGTGGGAGTTGCTTAGACCTACCAGCCTTGGTAGTAACAAACCCCAAATGGGCTCAATCTTTATAAAAGGACGTGCAGCGCTCTTAACATCAGAAAAACAACCAAAGCATCTTCCTTTTTTGGTAAAATAAGGCAATTTAAAGAGATTAACATCAGAACCCAGGTAGAATCGCAGTTTGCTTGTACATTGTCAACAGAGGCGCCCACTGCTTAGTAAAAGACAGATTTACGGCTGGGCACTGTGGCTTATGCCTATAATCCCAGCACTTTGGGAGTCCAAGGCAGGAGGATTGCTTAAGCTCAGAAGTTCGAGACCAGCCTGGGCAACATAGTGAAACCCTGTCTCTACAAAATAAAAACACAAAAATTAGCTGGGTATGGTGGTGCACACATGTAGTCCCAGCTACTCGAGAGGCTGGGGAGGGAGGATCACTTGAGCCCAGGAGGCAGAGGTTGCAGTGGGCTGAGATCACGCCACTGCACTGGGTGACAGGGGGAGGTGCTGTCTCCAAAGGAAAAAAAAAAACAATAATAATAAATAAATAAAAAGACTGATTCACTTTGAGTTGTCTCATTAATTTATTCATTAATTCTACAACTATTTATTGAATGAGCTAACACAAGGAACATGAAAAGGGTGAATTATGACCCAGCAACTCTTTCTTCCCCTTTTCTCTCACTTTTCCCACATGAACCCCAGTCTACGTGTAGAGCTCATGCAGTCCCTAGACTCTGGTGTGGATTCCAGCTTTGAATTCGGGGAGGTATAGGAACATGGGCTTGAATCCTGCAGGAGCTCCTACCACAGGCAGAAAAAAATACTCTTGATATTAAAGAGGTATCTGGAGTTTCCCACGGCCTCACTAGTTGGAGCAGGAGTTTTTTTTTCATTCTTACGTTAATTCATTCAGCATTTATTGAAGGTCTATAACATGACATTAGAATGTGTTGTTGGCTACACTACATTCTAACTGTCATATTTTACTTGGCTCATGCCTGTAATCCCAGCACTTTGGGAGGCCAAGGCAGGAGGATCGCTTGAGCCCAGGAGTTTGAGACCAGCCTGGGCAACATGGTGTTATAGTGAACCCCAAGTGTCTCCCCACAAAGAATCAGTATGTCAGTATGTTCAGCTCTCTTATTCTTTAATTCTCTATTTTAAAGTTTAACTTCCTTGTATTTCCAGTAAACAACCTTCTCCACCGGTTCTAATCAGCAGTTCACATCTGTTCCCCGTCCCCCCACCATCCTGACTCATCCCGGTCACCTGATTACCCTTGGCTACCTGCTCTGACCCGCCTGTAACCGTCCTCCTTGCCAAAACACCCACTGTCCCACTCCAGCTTGGACCCCCACTCTTTTTAAAATAGCCAGTTGGGATTAGTCTAGCTTGTGTGGTCTAACCTTAGCCAATAGGGGATGACACAGCAGTAGGGGTGACCCCGTCAGGCATAACTACCCCTTTCCTCCTTGTCCTAGTGTGCTGCCACCATTGTTCCATGTGTACGCCGTACCCTTCTATAGAAGTAAGCTGCCTTGCAGAGAGGACTTACTTTCCAGGGCAATTTCTTCTGCAGCATCAACTTTTTTTTTTTTTTTTTTTTTTTTAAGACGGGGTTTCACCATGTTGGTCAGGCTGGTCTTGAACTCCCGACCTCAGGTGATCCACCCGCCTTGGCCTCCAAAGTGCTTGGATTACAGGCGTGAGCCACCACGCCTGGCCAGCATCAACATTTTACTTATAACAATAGTGAGACCTCCCCCTGATCTCTTCAAAAAAAGAAGAAATTGGCCAGGTATGGTGATTCACACCTACAATCTCAGCTACTCAGGAGGCTGAGGTGGGAGGATTATTCGAGCCTAGGAGTTCAAGGCTGCAGTGAGCTATGATGGTGCCACTGCACTCCAGCCCAGGTGACAGAGTGAGACCCCATCTCTGAAAAATAAAAGTCTTTCTCTTGTTATCCCAACAGTAGCCTATATCTCGTGGGTGATCTGCCAAGTCTCATTTCTTTTCTCATACAGACTTTTCCCATCAATGTTTTCTGTGGGAGTGATCATGTTTATACGACACAGCACCTCTCCCTGGCCACAGAGCCAAGGGTGCAGGTGGGGCTCAAACTGGCTCAATTTGTTCATTCCCAAAGAATTTGCAATGGGGTCTTTGAGAGAGTCAACTGATCTCTCTTTGGTTAGGGCAACAAAAATGGTAAGATCTGGAGTGTTTGGTGGGCATATTTCCTTTTTGTTTTTTTGTTTTGAGACAGAGTTTCACTCAGTTACTCAGGCGGGGGTGCAGTAGCGCAATCTCGTCTCACTGCAACCTCCACTTCCTGGAATCAAGAGATTCTTGTGCTTCAGCCTCCCTAGTAGCTGGGATTATAGGAACCCACCACCACATCTGGCTAATTTTTCTATTTTTGGTAGAAATGGGGTTTCGCCATGTTGGCCAGGCTGGTCTTGAACTCCTGGTCTCAAGTAATCTGCCTGCCTCGGCCTCACAAAGTGCTGGGATTACAGGCGTGAGCCACCCCTCCCAGCCGGTGGTCATATTTTCTGTCCTGGGGTCTAGGAAGCAGAGAAAGCCAGCCTGCAGTGAAAGAGAAGGAAGGAGCAAACCCAAGGATAATTCCAGAAGCCCAGCTGCGTTCCTGTCCTTGCAGGGCATGGCCACATATCCTTTTCATAAACCCATCTTTTCTGCCTGTTAGCCTGAGTGAGTTTCGCTTCCTTGTAGTTCAAAGAATGTGGTCTCAATCACCACCTTATCACTTCCTCCATCTCCAAACTACAGTTCCCTTTCTCACCCCATTATTTCCCTCGAGTTGAACTTCCTCCTTTTCTTTGTTTTCTTCTAGTTCCCTGCAGAAAATAAAAAAGTATCCTGGCCCCACAACAAAACATCTTTTCCGATGTTAGATTCAATAAAAAATGAGGAAGGACTCTTGCCTGTAAGAAATCCCAGCACTTTGGGAGGCCAAGGCAGGTGGATCAAAAAAATTAGCCAGGCATGGTGGCGCACGCCTGTAATCTCAGCTACTCAGGAGGCCGAGGCAGAAGAATCACTTGAACCCAGGAGGTGGAGGTTGCAGTGAGCTGAAATCATGCCACTGCACTCCAGCCTGGGAGATAGAGTGAGACTCTGTCTCAAAAAAAAAAAAAAAAAAAAAAAAAAAGAGGAAGGAAGGCAGTAGGATAGAAGTGTTCTTACCCTGACAGGTGTTCTCGCTGGAACTCTTGAATCGTGCATCCCCAGAACGGAGTTTATATCCTGGGACACAGTGACAGTAGAAACTTCCTTTGACATTCTGACATGCAGCATTTACCCCACAGTATACACTAAAGGGTGGTTGACATTCATTAATATCTGGAACACAAAGGAATCAGGTCATTAATTCAGCAAAGATTTATTGAGCATCTACTGTGTGTCAGGACTTGTGCTCTTTCCCCCAAGGTCTGTCCCGGCTATCCCAGACAAATCAGTTTAGGTCATGCTTATCTTGGTTTTTTGCTTTCTTCATTGACTTTGGCGGGATTCTCCAAGAAGCAGGCATTGAGACAAGAATATAAGTATAAATGCTTTATTTGGGAAGGGATCCCAGGAAACACTGGGAGGGATGTCATGAAATGAAACAAGAAGCTATATGTGTGTGTGTGTGTGTGTGTGTGTGTGTGTGTATTTCTGAGATGGAGTCCCGCTCTGTTGCCCAGGCTGGAATGCAGTAGAGCAATCTCAGCTCACTGCAACCTCTGCCTCCTGAGTTAAGCGATTCTGTTGTCTCAGCCTCCCGAGTAGCTGGGATTACAGGCACACGCCTCCATGCCTGGCTAATTTTTGTGATTTTAGTAGAGACAAGGTTTTACTATGTTGGCCAGGCTGGTCTCGAACTCCTGACCTCAGGTTATCCGCTCACCTCAGCCTCCCAAAGTGCTAGGGTTATAGGTGTCAGTCACCGCACCCAACTGAAACAAGAAACTATCTTAAATGAACCACCAAATTTCCAAAATAGCCCCCATTTTGCCTCCCTTTCGCTCACGCCTCTGGATGACTTGTAAATTACCACTGGCCAGGTGCAGGGTTCATGTCTGTTATCCCAGCACTTTGGGAGGCTGAGGCAGGAGGATTGCTTCTCTACAAAAAATAAAAAAAATTAGCTGGGTGTGGTGGCACACCTGTAGTCGCAGCTGCTTGAAAGACTTGAACACAGGAGTTGGAGGCTGCAGTGAGTATTTTTATTTATTTTTTTGATCAGAGTCTAGATCCGTCACCCAGGCTAGAGTGCAGTGGTACAATCTTGGCTCACTGCAACCTCTGCCTCCCAGGTTCAAGTGATTCTCATGCCTCAGCCTCTCGGGTAGCTGAGATTACAGACGCCCACTACCATGCCCAGCTAATTTTCGTACTTTTAGTAGAGACAGGATTTTGCCACGTTGGCCAGGCTGGTCTTGAGCTCCTGATCTCAAGTGATCCGTCCGCCTTGGCCTCCCCAAGTGCTGGGATTACAGGCCTGAACCACCATGCCTAGCCTGCAGTGAGGTTTGATCATGCTACTGCAGTCCCACCTGGGCAACAGAGTGAGAAGCTGTCTCTTTAAAAAAAAAAAAAAAACAAACTTCTATACCTTTACATATCTCCAAGGGGAATGTGAATAGTTTCTGTCCAGATTCAGAAGTATATCCCGGGTCACAGGTGCAGTAAGTATTATTGACACAGGCAGCATTTTCAGGGCACCGAGGACAGGCAGCTGCAGGGAGAAGACAGACAGGTTAAACGCACTGGGGCCACAAGCTCTCCTGTTATAATTAGGCCACCCCTCCGGATCACCTGAGGTCAGGAGTTCAAGACCAGCCTGGCCGACATGCTGAAACCCCGTCTCTACTAAAAATACAAAAATTAGTAGTGTGTGGTGGCGCATGCCTGTAATCCCAGCTAGTCAGGAGGCTGAGGCAGGAGAATCACTTGAACCCGGGAGGTGGAGGTTGCAGTGAGCCCAGATCACATCATTGCACTCCAGCCCGGGTGACAGAGGGAGACTCTGTATAAATATAATAATAATAAAAATAAATAATAATTAGGCCTCGCCTCTGGGCAGGGCCTCTCAAGGCTGAGGAAGCCTGTGCCTTTTCCTCTTGTGAGATCTCAGCACATTAAAAAATTAGAGCTACCAAACCATAATTACAGGAAAAAGTGGAATTCCTGTGCATAATCAAGGACTGGGGTTGGCATTAAACAAATTAATTTTAGTGCAGACATTTCTGATGCAATATAACTGTGTTATTCTCAAAACCACTGCAGAATTTACACAAAAGAGGGCTGGGCGCAGTGGTTCATGCCTGTAATCCCAGCACTTTGGGAAGCTGAGGTGGGAGGATCACTTGAGATCTGGAGTTCGAGACCAGCCTGGCCAACGTGGTGAAACCCTGTCTCTATTAAAAAATACAAAAATTAGCCAGGTGTGGTGGCAGGTGCCTGTAATCCCACTGATGTGCCCCATTCCATCCCCAAATGAATTAGGACCTGACTAAGCCCCCAAGGCTCAGCCTCTGGTTTATCCATCTATTCCTGCTCCTCTCCTCCTGTCTTATAACAGCCGCTCCCATTTTTTAACTTAATCGTTAAGCAGGGGAGTCTGGGCAGAAGAGGTGGTATTTTTTTTTTGTTTGTTTCTCCTTTTATTTCTTGTTTACATGAATAAGTTCTTTAGTGGTGACTTCTGAACTTTTGGTGCGCCCATCACCTGAGCAGTGTACACTGTACCCAATGGGCAGTCTTTTTTCCCTCACCACCTCCCACCCTTTTCCCCGAGTCCCCAAAGTCTATTGTGTCATCCTCATGCCTTTGCATCCTCATAGCTTAACTCTCACTTATGAATGAGAACGTATGATGTTTGGTTTCCCATTCCCTAGTTACTTCAATTACAATAATAGTCTCCAATCCCATCCAGGTTGCTGCCAATGTCATGATTTTGTTCCTTTTAATGACTGAGTAGTATTCCATGATATATACATATACACAAACACATATACCATAGAAAACACACACACACACACACACACACACACACACACACGGCACATTTTCTTTATTTCCTTGTGTATTGATGGGCATTTGAGCTCGTTCCACGTTTTTGCAATTGTGAATTGTGCTGCTATAAACATGCTTGTGCAAGTATCTTTTTTGTATAATGGCTTGTTTTCCTCTGGGTAGATACCCAGGAGTGGGATTGGGGATCAAATGGTAAATCTACTTTTAGTTCTTTAAGGGAGCTCCATACTGTCTTCTCTAGTGGTTGTACTAGTTTTAATTCCCACTAGCAGTGTAAACTGCTCCCTTTTCACCACATCCAAGCCAACATCTATTATTTTTTGATTTTTTTGATTATGGCCATTCTTGCAGGAGTAAGGTGGTATTATGTTGTGGTTTTGATTTGCATATCTCTTATAATTAGTGATGTTGAGCATTTTTTCATGTTTCTTGGCCATTTTTTAAAGACAGAGTCGAGTCTTGCTCTGTCACCCAGGGTGGAGTTCAGAGGTGTGATCTCAGCTCACTGCAGCCTCCACCTCCTGGGTTCAAGTGATTCTCCTGTCTCGGCCTCCTGAGTAGCTGGAGTTACAGGTGCACACCACCACACCTGGATAATTTTTGTATTTTTTGGTAGAGATGGGGTTTCACCATGTTGGCCAGGCTGGTCTCGAGCTCCTGACTTCAAGTGATCCACCTGCCTCAGCCTCCCAAAGTGCTGGGATTCCAAGTGTGAGCCACCATGCCTGGCCTGTTGGCCATTTGTATATAGAAGAGATGGTATTGTACTCAGTGGAGCAAAATAGGCACCCACTAAGTATGCACAATTCTCCTGGGGAGACAGGGAGAGATGATACCCTCTGCTACTCATTTTTTTTCCTTCCCTTCCTGCCCAAGTTATGCTTAGTTCAAAGTGAGCTCTGAAAGCCTACTCTTGATCTTTTCCAGGACTTAATCCCTTACTACACTGAGTATACTGGTTTAAATAGTGTCCTCCTAACACTCATGTCCACTCAGAACCTCAGAATGTGACTTTATTTGGAAGTAGGGTCTCCACGATGTAATCAAGTTGAGATGAGGTCATACTGGAGAAGGGTGGGTGCAGGTGGTCCCTTCATGTAGTCTCAGGGCATGGGCTAGTTTGGGCTTCCTTCCAACATGGCGACCTCAGGCAGGCTGCTTATGGCCTCCAGAACTCTGGGAAGGGGAGTTGGGGTTGTCTGGGGAGGCTCAGCAGAGAGGAAATGTGGCAGCTGGTGGCTATGAGGCGAGACTTGAAGCAGATGGAAATTTTTTGCAGTGAAATGTGGCATTCCCTGTAATGCAAATACCCCTCCATTCTTCCTGTGAATGGGCCAGTAAAATCTACCTTGCTCATGAATGTCTTCTTTTTTTTTAGATAATGGTAACATGCACATAACGTGAAATTTACCATCCTAGCCATTACTAAGTGCACAGTTCAGTGGAATTCAATACATTCATATGTTGTGGAACCATCTCCATAACTTTTCATTTTGTAAAACTGAAACTCTGTATCCAGTAAACACTCATTCCAGGGTGGGCATGGTGACTCATGCCTGTAATCCCAGCAATCTGGGAGGGTGAGGTAGGCAGATGATGTGAGGCCAGGAGTTGGAGACCAGGCTGGGTGTTATGGTGAAACCGCATCTCTACAAAAAATGCAAAAATTAGCCCAGTGTGGTATGTGCCTCTAGTCCAAGTTACTCAGGAGGCTGAGGCACGAGGATCACCTGAACCTGGGAGGAGGAGGTTGCAGTGAGCTGAGAGTGTGCCATGCACTCCAGCCTGGGTGGCAGAGTGAGACTCTGTCTCAAAAAAAAGAAAAGAAAAAAAAAAAGATTCTTAGGCTCCACCCTAGACCTGATGAATCAGAATCTAGTGAGAGAGTCCGGGCGAGTAACATTAAACAGAAATGATCTTGTTCGTTATATGTTGACTGTTTATGATCACAATGATAAAGATTACCACTGCTTTGTCTCTCCACTAGGATGTCTACTTCATGAGACTTTGTGTGTTTTATTTACTGTTCTAGCTCCATGTTGCACCCATTGTGGTTAGCAAAAACAGACAAATTACAAATGAAACAAAAAGATAAATGAAAGGCTGTTCATGTTTAATATAATGATCAATTAAGCAAACCAATAATAAAACATAGGGGCAAGATTTCCCAAATCTCACTCTCAGAACAGGCACTTTTCTCTAGCCCATTGGAGAACGTGGGTGGTCCCAGGTCCAGCCCTTGGTCCACACCTTCTCTGTTTTGGCTCTGAGCACTCACCTTTGGTTTTCTGAATCACAGCTCCAAACAAGCTCAGCAGAGAGACAAGGGCTGGAATAGATGGGAAACAGAAGGGAGAGACATGGAACAATTGAGGAATGACTCAAATAAATTGCCCAAGGACTGTGTGTTAGTTATCCATCACTGTGTAACAAATCACAAAACGTAGTGGCTTCCAACAACAGTTTTGTTGAGTATGGAGCTCTCTCAAAGAACAGGGCTACTGTTGGACCCAGGAATCTCACTGCCAGGTATCTACCCAAAGGAAAAGAGATCATTGTATCAAAAAGACACCTGCACTCATATGTTTATGGCAACATTATTCACAATAGGCAAGTCGTGGAGCCAACCTAAGTGTCCACCAACAGTTGACCAGATAAAGAAAATATGATATATATGCACCGTGGAATACTATGCATCCATAAGAAAGAATGAAATCATGGCCTTACCAGCAACATGGTTGGTGCTGGAGACCATTATCCTAAGTGAACTAAGTCAGAAGCAGAAAATAAAATATTGTATGTTCTCACTTATATGTGAGAGCTAAAAAATGGGTAGACCTGGACATGAAGATGGAGACAATAGACTCTGGGGACTTTGCAATGGCCATGACTTGGCTATTACAAATACTGCTGCCATAAACATATGAGTGCAGGTGTCTCTTTGATATAATGACTTTTTCTTTTTTGAGACAGAGTCTCTTTTTGTTCACTGAGTCTGGAGTGCAGTGGCGCTCCAGATCTTGCCTTACCATCACCTTCGCCTGCTAGGTTCAATCGCTTCTCCTGTCTTAGCCTCCTGAGTAGCTTGGATTACAGATGCTGGCTACCATGCCCAGCGAATTTTTCCAGTTTTAGTAGAGAGGGGGTTTCACCGTGTTGGTCAGGCTGATCTTGAACTCCACCTCAAGTGATCCACCCACCTCAACCTCCCAAAGTGCTGAAATCACAGGGATGAGCCAGTGTGCCCAGCACAATGCTTACTTTTTTGGGGGGGGGGGTTGGGGGTAGATAACCAGTGGTGGGATTGCTGGATCTGACAGTAGTTCTGTTTTTAGTTCTTTAAGAGTTATCTATACTAAACAAAATGTTGTTTTAAGCCCCTGAAAGAGGAGAGAATATGGGGTGGTGGGGGTTGAAAAATTACCTATTGCATACAACGCTTAATATTTGAGTGATGGTACAACAGAAAACCAGTCTTCACTATTATGCGTGTAATATCCATGTAACAAACAAGCATATATACCTCTTGAATCGAAGAAAAAAGAACGTTTGTTTGCTTATCACTCTTGGTTTCTGTGGGTCAAGAATCTGGGAAGGGCTCAGCTGGACGGTTCTAGCTTGAAGGTCTTGTGAGTGTAGTCAGTTAGTGGATGGGGCTAAAACAGCTGAGAACTAGCTGGGCTTTGCTGTCCCTTCACCTGTTGTCTGAGGGTGTGGGCTTGTTTGGGCTTCCTTCCAACATGGAGACCTGAAGCAGGCTGCTTTCATGGCACATAGAAGCTCTAAGCATCAGTGTCCCACCAACAAGGCTGCATCTCCTCTTGACACTCATCCCTGAAAGTCACCCAGCACTACTTTTATAATATTCCCTTGGTTACAAGCAAGTTACAAGCTCATTCAGATCCAAGTGGAGAAGAATCAAATTATTCCTTCCTAGGAGAGGCCAGTAAGATTCTAGAAACACATTTTAGATGGGGGATATTATTTCTGCCTTTTTGGCAAGTAGTCTGCTCAGGTTGGCTCTGTTGCGGCTGGTAAAGAGCCCTTTGCTCTTTCCCATGCCGTTCCAGCATCAGGTGGTGTCATCAGTCATGCTCCTGCTTCTGCAAAGACCCAAAGATGCTGGACAGATGGACAACTTTTCTCGTCTTCCTAATAAATCCTCCGTCACTCTGATCACTTGTTCTCAGTGTACCTTCATTTCATTCTGTTATGGCTTCCGTGTGTCAAGAATCTGAGAAGGGCTCAGCTGGGTGGTTCTAGAATACTTATTTATAGAATTATTTGCCATTTGTAAAAATGATATTAAAAATATTTAACAACTGATAAGGTGCAGGAATTGATGAATCAGAATAAACACTGGAGATTGCCTCTGATGCACCAGGCATTAACCTTTTAGCTGCTAAATTTTGAGGAGGTCAGTGGGGTCTGCAAGCAAGTTTTGGGCTGGCAGGAGTGTCCCAGGAACTGGTTCAGGGCAATGATTATTTACAAGTGGTGTGGAATATTTCAGTATAAACAACCATCATGGTCTCGCAGTGTGCACTAGTTGAAATGTAGGTCTGGTGACTCACAACCTGATTTGCAACTTTGGTTATCCCCTAAGAAGTGGGTCCTGGTAACAAAAGGGTCTTTGTCTACCAAATAGGGTCATGGGTGTAGATGAGAGTGAACTATATGATTCCTGTGCATGATAAAGAACTGGGGTTGTAAGGATTGAGAGAAGATCTGAGTCTGAGTCTAGAGTAGGTGGGGAAGGGGCCTGTGGCTGCCCAGACGAGGCTCAGCAGGGAGGAGGTGCAGCAGCTGATGGCTAAGAAGCGAGACTTGGAGCAGGTGGGACTTTTTTGAATAAAATAAAATGCAAGCATTCCTATGTCTTGCCTATTAATGTGACAGTAAAATCGACCTTGCTCCCTGATTTTATTCCCCATTTTGAAAGTTATGATTGAATACACATAACATGAAATGCATCATCTCAACCACTTTTAAGTGTACAGTTCAGTAGAATTCCGTATATTCATGGTGTTGTGCAACCATCTCCATAACTCTTTTCATTTCTTAGGACTAGAACTCGGCCGGGCGCAGTGGCTCACATCTGTAATCCTAGCACTTCGCGAGGCTGAGGCGGGCAGATCACGAGATAAGGAGTTCGAGAGCAGCCTGGCCAATATGGTGATACCCCGTCTCTACTAAAAATACAAAAATTAGCTGGGCATGGTAGCGTGCACCTGTAGTTCAAGCTAGTCAGGATGCTGAGGCAGGAGAATGGCTTGAACTCAGGAGACAGAGCTTGCTGTGAGTCTACATGGCAGCACTGCACTCCTGCCCAAAAAACTAGAACTCGATACCGCTGAATATGTCTTACGCTCTGCTGTCCTACAAGTTTTCCACTAAAAAGTTTGCTGCCAGATTTACTGGATCCTCTTTACATGTTAATTTGTTTCTTTTCTTCGTGCTGCTTTTAGGGTCCTCTCTTTGTCCTTGACTTTTGAGAGTCGAATTATTATATGTCTTGGAGTATTCTTATTCTTGGTGATCTTGGATCTTTTATGTGGATATTAATTTCTTTCTCTAGATTTGCAAACTTCTCTGTCATTATTTTTCTGAATAAACCTTCTGCCGACAAAAAGAGTCAAACTCTGCAAAATATTTGAAGAGATTTTTTTTTGACACAGCCCTCAGGATATCCTGAGAACGTGTGCCCAAGGTGGTCAGGATACAGCTTAGTTTTAAATACTTTAGGGAGGCATGAGACATCAGATTCATGTAAGATATACATTGGTTCTGTCCAGAAACATGGGGCAGCTGGAAGTTGGGCTTCCAGGTCATAGACAGAGTCAAAGGTTTTCTGATTGGCAATTGTTGAAAGAATTAAGTTATTGTCTAAAGACTTGGGAATGTCTGGGTTAAGATAAAGGGGCTGTGGAAACCAAGGTTCTATCACACAGGTGAAGCCTTCAGGTAATGGCTTCAGAGAGAATAGATTGTAAATGTTTCTTGTCAGACTTAAAGAGTTTGTTGGAATTATCAGTAATTCCAAAGGGAGGGGCGTCTAAAGAGGATGTCCCACTCCCTCTCACTTCCCAGCATGGCCAGCTTAGACTTAGAATGCCCTTGCTGAGAGGAGGGGTCCATTCAGATGGGCCCCTGAATTCTATTTTAGAATTCTATTTTTGGATTACACTTCTATCCTTATCTCTTTCTTCACTCCGTCTTTTAGATCAGTGACTCTTAGATTTACCATTTTGAGGCTATTTTCCATATCTCATTAGCATTTAAACATTTTTTTCTTTTTTTTTTCTGTTTTAGAATAGCTTGACTTAGAGCTGATACATTTTCTTCTGCTTGATCAATTCTTCTGTTGGGACACTTGATGCATGTTTTATCAATTGCATTTCTGAGCTCCAGGATTTCCGTTTAACTTAAACACTCACTCCCCATTGCTCACTAATGTCTTGGAGAGAAAATTTTCTCTGTGGGGGAATTGAGCAAAGGTCTCAACTCTACTTCCACAATGTCTAAGATAAAATGAGCTCTTACCACATACTATGCACTTTACACAAGTGAACTTACTTCAGCTTTGCAACGACTTTAGCAGGAAAGTGCTATTGGCATGATCCCCATTTTTCAGATTAAGAAATGGAGTCACAGAGAGGGTAAGTAACTTGCCCCATTCACTGGCGCTAGTCAGTGGCAGAGCTGAGGTTAAACACGGGTTCTGGGTTCTAGCTGATATTACACCACATGGCCTCTCTTTTAGAAATCCCACAGGGCACTGCATGCATGGAAGTGCTGTTCAGATTGTAGACACTGTAGGTTGGCATTTTTTTTTAAAAATATATATACTTTTTTTTTTGTTTTGTTTTGAGACAGAGTCTCACTCTGTCACCAGGCGCTAGGCTGGAGTGCAGTGGCGCGACCTCGGCTCACTGCAACCTCTGCCGCCCGGGTTCAAGCAATTCACCTGCCTCAGCCTCCCGAGTAGCTGGGACTACAGGCGCGCGCCACCACGCCCAGCTAATTTTTTTTTGAATTTTTAGTAGAGACAGGGTTTCACCATGTTGACCAGGATGGTCTCGATCTCTTGACCTCGTGATCCGCCCGCCTCGGCCTCCCAAAGTGCTGGGATTACAGGCGTGAGCCACCGCGCCCGGCAATATATATACTTTTTATTGCATTTTAGGTTTGGGGGTACATGTGAAGAACATGCAAGATTGTTGCATAGGTACACACATGGCAGTGTGATTTGCTGCCTTCCTCCCCATCACCTATATCTGGTATTTCTCCCCATGCTATCCCTCCCCAACTCCCTACCCGCCGCTGTCCCTCCCCTTTTCCCCCCCCAAAAGACCCCAGTGTGAGATGCTCCCCTCCCTGTGTCCATGTGTTCTCATTGTTCAACAGGTTGGCATGTTTATTGTGACAGTGACTTGTCCTTTTTCCCCCAGCAGATGCCACTCACCAGATCTGACTAGAGCCTCAAAGTCCAGTAGAGAGTGATCTATGACTTGGTCATTTCAGGCAGATGAACTGCAGGATTTTGGAGAAAAGGCCCTAGGGGCTAGCTGTGTGAGTCTTCAAGGATGTCAATGGGAGCAATCTAAATCTTTTTGGATCCCTTTGTATGAATTTCCAATTGCTGCTATCACAAGTTACCATTAACATAGTCGGTTAAAACAGCACCAATTTATTCTCTTATGGTTCTGGAGCTCAGAAGTTTTAAATCGGCCTCTATAGGTGAAAACCAAGAATGTTAGCAGGGCTGGTTCCTTCTGAGAGCTCTAGGGGAGAATCTGTCTCCTTGCCTTTCCCAGCTTCTAGAAGCCGCCTACATTCCTTGGCTCATGGACCGTTCCTTCTTCTTTAAATCCAGCAGTATGGCATCTTCCCTTCTTCCTGATCTTCCACCTCCCTCTTAAGAGGACCTTTCTGATTATTATATTAGGCCCCCCCTGGAAAATTCAGGGTATGTGAGAGATGGGAAAGTTCTTCAAAGTTAATATCTTAGACTACATTATAAGGAGTTACAGTCTCTTGCTCTATGGCCATCACCTGCTATTAGCATAAACATATACCCATGTATGTATATTCTCTAAATCAGCTACGTCTTAAATCGGCTATGCTGACCTGCTCCAGCATGTCTGAACAGGACTGGGCAAGCTCCAAACCCTGGTGCCTGTCGTTCCTTATTTGGAAACCCTCCTGACCTTCTCCTGACTAGCTTCCTCTTTTTCCTTTTCTTCCTCATCTTCTTTCCCCTTATCTATTCAGTAAATTTCCAAGTTCTTTAGCCAGTCGGGTCAAGCATAGAATGTGAGGTCCCGTTCTGGCCAATGGAAACTGGACACAGCAGTAGGGCGACTGCGTCAGGTTGTGAAAATTATAAAGGTCCCCGTCTCCTTGTGCAGGTGTGCTCTCATGGCAAGACTGCTGTCGAATGGCACCCTTTCTGCAGGAAGTAAACGAGCCTTGCTGAGTGATCCATTGTCGCAGTGTGGACTTTTCCCAACATTACAAACCCGTTTCCAACAGGGTACTACCCCCATGTCAAGATTCTTAGCTTAGGCCGGGCGCGGTGGCTCACGCCTGTAATCCCAGCACTTTGGGAGGCCGAGGCGGGTGGATCACGAGGTCAAGAGATTGAGACCATCCTGGTCAACATGGTGAAACCCCGTCTCTACTAAAAATACAAAAATTAGCTGGACATGGTGGCACGTGCCTGTAGTCCCAGCTACTCGGGAGGCTGAGGCAGGAGAATCGCTTGAACCCAGGAGGCGGAGGTTGCGGTGAGCCGAGATCGCGCCATTGCACTCCAGCCTGGGTAACAAGAGCGAAACTCCGTCTCCAAAAAAAAAAAAAAAAAAAAGAAAAAAGATTCTTAGCTTAATCAACATCTGCAAAGTCTCTTTTACCATGTAAGGTAACATGTTCATGGATTCCAGGGATTAGGATGTGGACATCCTTGGGGTGCTGTTATTTATCTTCCCAGACTTCTCACTCTCCCCAAGAAGATGCCAGGCCTGGTTTGTGATCAGTCTCTTTCATAGAACATTTTGAATAGTCTCAGCTGTGCTTTATGTCAGGCTGATGTTTCCTTTAAAGTCTTCTTCCTCCTACTTCTTCTTTTTTTTTTTTTTTTTTTTTTTTTTTTTTTAGGCAGGTTCTCTTTCTGTTGCCCACGCTGGAGTGCAGTGGTGCAATCATAGCTCACTGTAGCCTTGAACTTCTAGGCTACATGCATGAGCTACCATTCATGGATAACTAAAAAAAATTTGGGGGATAGAGATTGGTTCTTGCTGTGTTTTCCGAGTTGGTCTTGAACTGTTGGCCTTAAGTGATCTTGCCTCCTCAGCCTCCCAAAGTGTTGGAATTACAGGAGTGAGGCACTGTGCCCAGCCCTTTCTTCTTTTGTATAAACATGAATGTGTAGCAGCCACACAAACCTTACACCTGCCCAAATGATGACCAGCTCACAGGGCCAACTGATAAACCATATGGCTGAATAGTGTTACCCTGTTCCTAAAACACAGGCAGTCTGGGCACCATCCTGTTTCCTCAAAGGATTATAAATCACTCTACTATAAAGACACATGCACACGTATGTTTACTGTGGCACTGTTCACGATAGCAAAGACTGGGAACCAACCCAAAGGCCCATCAATGTCAGAATGCATAAAGAAAATGTGGTACATATTTACCATGGAATGCAATACAGCCATAAAAAAGGATGAGGTCATGTCCTTTGCAGGGACATGGATGAAACTGGAAACCATCATTCTCAGCAAACTGACACAAGAACAGAAAACCAAACACTGCATGTTCTCACTCCTAGGTGGGAGTTGAACAATGAGAACACATGGACACAGGGAGGGAGCATCACACATTGGGGCTTGTTGGGGGATGGGAGGGATAGCATTAGGAGAAATACCTAATGTAGATGGCAGCTTGATGGGTGCAGCAACCCACCATGGCACATGTATACCTGTGTAACAAACCTGCATGTTCCGCACATGTACCCCAGAACTTAAAGTATAATTAAAAAAAAGAAAAAGACTAGCCTTTAGCCAGCAAGCCTGTACTCACTAATTTGGGAACTTGTCTTCAGTTAGGGTTTCTGCAGAGTCATCAGTGTGTCAGAATCCCAGAGTTCTGAGAAACTTTAGAAATCATCCACTGACTCATTTTGTAGATGAGGAAACAGGTCCCCCGGGGTAAGTGGCTGGCACACTTGTTGGGCAAATTTGGGTAAGTTGTTTAACTTCTCTAAGTTTCCTTACGTGAAATAGGGTGGCAATATGACCTACTTTGTGGAGTTTTTGGAGATGACTTAAATGCGGGACTGTGTAGAGCACAATGTCAGGCAGACAGCCCTCCATTGATGCAGGCTGCCTCTGTCGCTATTTCACGTTTACCTTTCCGATTTGGATGCCTTTCCTTTCTTACTTCTTTCCTAATTGCTCTGGCTAGCTGCCTCTGTTATCATCTGAGCTCTGTTGCCCAGGCTGGAGTGCAGTGATGCAATCACAGCTCACTGTAACCTTGCGTTCCTGAGCTCAAGCAATCCTCCCGCCTCAGCCTCCAGGGACTGCAGGAGTAGGCCACCACGCATGGCTAGTTTTTAAAGATGTTTTGTGGAGACACAGTCTTGCTATGTTGCTCAGTCTGGTCTTGAACTCCTGGCTCAAGCGATCTTCCTGTCTTGGCCTTCCAAAGCTCTGGGATTGTAGGTATGAGCCACCATGCCCAACCCTAGAATCCTAATTCTTGACCCAATGCTCCTGTCATCGCCCTTGCCTGTACCATCCAGTGATATGGACTAAGAGTTCCTGTATAACCGAAATTCACTAATAATCCACCTCAGAAGCGTTGAGGACTCTCTCCAGTTGCCAAAAAACAGGCTTCTTTCACATTTGATTCTACATACACTGAAACTCCTCTTATATATAAGATGCTGTGCTAGGGTTGCAAAGGTGAGGGAGACATGGCGTTTGGATTTAGGGGTAGCTTGTATTATTTTGATAGAATTTATTGTCTATCAGCGGTCTCTGCAGCAGAATAACTATGAGGCTTTGAGCAATTCACATATCTCTCTATGATGCAATTTCTTATCTATAATGTGGAGACGCTGTGTGACAATGTAAAGCAATTTAAGCCTAATGCCAGGCTAAAGTAGCTGCTTAATAAATGTAAGCTTTGATTGATATTGTGACTATCAATAATGTTAATTCATCTGTAGCTGGAAAGATGAATGGGATTTCATCTGTACAGAGATGGTGGGGGAAGCCATGGAATCATGAGATTCCTGTAGGGAGGGGGAGTAGAAAAACAGAAGACCCCAGGAAGAATCCTTTGGGTGGGGCATTATAGCAAAGATCTGGAGACAGATGGTTTGGGTTCAAATCCCAGCTCTGTTATTTGTTTGCCGGCTGTGTGGTGTTGGACAAATAACATAACCTCTCTGTGCCCCAGTTTTCTCATCTGTAAAATGAGGATAGTGAGTGTCCCCAACCCAGCCTACTGTGATGATGCAACAGATTAATACCAGGTTAACACATGTAAGATGCATAGTGAGTTTTCAAAAGTGTTGGCTGTTATTATTTTATTTGCGTAAATGTATGGGATACAAGTGTAATTTTGTTACATGCATAGATTGCATAGTGCTGAAGTCAGGGTTTTTAGAGTGTCCATCATCCAAATGATGTACATCTACCTATTAGGTAACTTCTCACTTTCCACTCCCCTTCTACTCCCTGAGCCTTCCCAGTCTTCATTGTCTATCATTCTACTCCCTATGCCCGTGTGTCCACATCATTTAGCTCCCACCGATAAATGAGATCATGAGGTATTTGTTTTTCGGTGTCTGAGTTATTTCACTTAATATAATGACCTCTAAAATTAATAATAAAATTATCATTAATTTTCTTGATAATGATAAGGCACAGAAAAAGGATAAAGGAGGGAGAAGACACAATAGCAAGAGAAAAAGGAAAAAAGTCAGGGTGGGGCTGGATTGCAGAAGTTATCAGGAAGGAGAGGACATTACACACGGGGGACAGTTGGGGAGGGTAGGGGAGAGACAATGGGGGGTGGGGAGGGATAACATGGGGAGAAATGCCAGATATAGTATGTACCTAAAGTAAAATAAATAAATTATTAAAAAAAAAGAGAACAAAACTCGCCAAGAGGAAGACGAACAACCTGTTAGAGGCGGGGTGCGGTGGGTCATGCCAGTAATCCTTGCACTTTGGCAGGCAGAGGCGGGTGGATCACCTGAGGTCAGGAATTCAAGACCAGCCAGGCCAAGTGGTGAAACCCCATCTCTACTAAAAATACAAAAATTAGCTGGGCATGGTGGTGCACACCTGTAATCCCAGCTACTCAGGAGGCTGAAGCAGGAGAATCGCTTGAACCCGGGAGGCAGAGTTTGCAGTGAGCCAAGATTGTGCCACTGCACTCCAGCCTGGGCAACAGAAGGAGACTCCGTCTCAAAAAACAAAACAAAACAAACAAATAAAACAAACAAAAAACCAACCTACTAGATTGGGTAAGGAACATTTTAGGGCTATTTGAGAGCATATTTTGAATAGGGTGGTCAGGAAGGAAACCACAGCCCAAAGGGAAAAGGTGAGAGTGTTCAGAGCAGAAGAAAGAGGAGGAGAAAATAACCAATTATTGAACCAAGTGGCCCCTGTTTGGGGGATAGATTAAGACTCAGTCATTGTTCGGTCACACATACCTGAAAGAAACAATGGCCCTTGCATTCCTGTGGCACAGGTATCCCACGCCCGTCAGCCGTAGAAGTTCCCTACTATGTTGTAAGCCAACCACCTTCCTAGCTCAAGAAATCTCATGAGAGTTGACGTCCGTATGTCAGGTCAGCTGACTCATGAAATTGCTATCAGAAAAGTGAACTGCTTTCCCTCTTTTGCCATCAGACATATGGTTCTGCTTTTCCTTTATTTGCTGTACCTTTTCTGCCTAGCTATTGTTGATTACCTTTGCGATGATGGAATCAGCCAACCTTAACAAAGAAATGCCCTGTAAGTTACATCACATTGCCTGAGGATTAGCAAGTTATCTCTGGGGCCAAAATAAATCTTAAAAACCCTGTGGTTTTGAGCTGGATAAACCAGACTTTAGGGCATCCGTGTTGGTATCTGAAGTTTCCAGAGGAGTCATTTCCTCATACATTCCTTTTCCCCAGTAGATGATACTCACTGGTTATGACTGCTGCGTCTTAAGAAGTTAAGAGTCCCAAAGTCTCATAGAGGGTAAAACATTATTTGTTTATTTGGACCAACCCCAACCAGTTGCAGGATTTGGGAGAAAAGGTCTCTAAATCTTTCCTTCCTCCAACAAATATGTATGTATGTATGTATGTATGTATGTATTTAGTTCTTGCTCTGTTACCTAGGCTGGAGTGAAGTGGTACAATCACAGCTCACTGCAAGCTCAAACTGCTGGGCTCCAGCGATCCTCCCACCTCAGTCCTCTGAACTGTTAGGACTACAGGTGCATACCACCACATCTGGCTAATTTTCTTTTAGTTTTATCATTATTATTATTATTATTTGTATTTGAAAAACAGATTGCAGGCTGGCTGTGGCCCTCAGCTGTAACTTGCTGATCCCTGAGTTAGAATTTGCATAGTTCTTCTCGCTCTCTCTTTTTTTTCTTTGAGACGGAGTCTCGCTCTGTCGCCCAGGCTGGAGTGCAGTGGCATGATCTCAGCTCACTGTAATCTCCGCCCCAACCCCAGGTTCAAGTGATTCTCCTGCTTCAGCCTCCTGAGTAGCTGGGACTACAGGCACCCACCACATCCCTGGCTAATTTTTGTGTTTTTAGTAGAGATGGAGTTTCCTCATGTTGGCCAGGCTGGTCTCGATCTCCTGACCTCAGGTGATCTGCCCGCCTTGGCCTCCCAAAGTAAGCCACCATGCCTTTCTTTCTTGCCACTCTACTCTTGGCCACGCCCTTCAAGTGGCATTCTTTTTCATATCTTTCATTAATAAGCTCTTGTGAAAGGAAAATAAAGTCTCACGACTCCAATTCGCTATTCCAAAAGGAAAAAAATTAAGCTGAAAGCAGAGTCATGCAAGAAACTGCCATTCCTTTTGTTCCTAAGCAGAGAGCTACAGATAAAAGGCCAGATATCTTCACAGCTTGCTACTGTATATTCATTTTATCCTACGTAAAGTGCCGATTTACTGAGCAAAAGATGAGTACACCATTGACTATTCCCCCACCCACTTCTTTTTCTCTTGCAACATGTGGGTTCAGTAATGTGACCAAACTCTCCTTCTTTCCCTCCCCCACTAGTCTGCTTTTCCCCTTTATTTTTTTTTCTTTTTAAATTTTTTAATATATTTTAGGATATGCTTTTCCCCTTTAAATAGTGAAGCCCTCAAAATTATCTCTGGAGAAATGAACAGATGACAGTAAGTTTTTCTGTATTCCTTTCTACCAGGCATGTTCTTAACCCTAGTAAAATAAGCTTCTAAATTGATTGAGACCTTTTCTCAGCTTCTCAGGCACTTTTTGGTTTAAACGCTACACTGTTCCCTTCCCTGCCTCTAAGACAGAGTTAGCTTTTCTCATTTCTCTGTTCATACCATACTTCATCAAATGTAAAGCATTATTAATTTTAAGGTATACCATTGGCTGGGTGCGGTGGTTCACGCTTATCCTAGTACTTTGGGAGGCTGAGGTGGGCAGATCACTTGAGGCCAGGAGTTCAAGACCAGCCTGGTCAACGTGGTGAAATTCTGTCTTCATTAAATACAAAAAACTAGCCAGGTGTGGTGGCACATGCCTGTAATTCCAGCTACTTGGGAGCCTGAGGCAGGAGGATCACTTGAACCTGGGAGGGGGAGGTTGCAGTGAGCTGAGATCATGCCACCGCACTCCAGCCTGGGTGACAGAGCAAGACTCTGTCTCAAAAGAGAGACAGAGAAAAAAAAGAAATTAAGGTGCACCATTATTTTATGTACCACTATACCTAACCATTAAATGATGACACAATGCTTTCTTATTCTGTAGAAATTTTTATTTTATTCTTGAATGAGCTACAGATTTATTTCAAAATGAATTTTTGTCATGCATGACTCTGTTGCATGCATACAAAGGAAACTAGAAGTGGGAACTAAATTGGTTAAGATATTCTTGAAGCTTCTTCACATTCAGAATCTTCTAAATTACTTTCATCACAGTCATTGATGCCCATGTTTCGATGCCCATGTTTCAATATCCATGTTTCTCTACACCAGTAGTTCTCAAGATGTGGTCCCAAGATCAGCTACATCAATATTGTCTGGAAACTTGTTAGAAATGCAGATCCTTGGACAATATCCAGACCTGCTGAATCAGGAATGTTGAGCTAGAGCCCAGTGAGTGTTTTTAACAGACCTTCCAGTGATTCTGATACATGCTTAATTTTGAGAACCCAGCTTGGCATGGTATTGTTCTCTGGACCATGAAGAGTATTGTGATTTAGCATTTATTCAAAGAACCCATGAGAGAACCAGAGGCCATTGCTAGTTCTCTGCCATCCTCACATTCCTTAGTGGAGCACCTGAGTATAAATAAAATGTCTTTCAACTGTGATGACAAAATGATATTATAATTCCTTTTCCTAACCAAGTTATTGTGGTTTAGTATTCCAGGGGCTTTCTTTCTGGAAATCTAAAAGTCTTCTCAGTTATATCTGAGAGTTTCTCACAGGTTCACCTCACAGAGGCCCCTGAATAGCTCTTTCCATCCTTCCATGCATCCATCCATCCATCCATCTGCTCACCCAGCCACCTACCTTTCATCCATCCACTCACCCACCTATCCTTCTTTTCATCCACCAGCCCATTTATGCATTCATCCATCCACTGAGTCACACACTCAACTTTTCATCTTGGGTGATAGAGGTTGGGATGCTCATGATTTTGGTGATGTTTTCGGTGGGGGATAGAGGCTGGGATGCACATGGTTTTTTTAGGGATAGGGATAGAGGTTGGAATGCACATGATTTTTGGGGAGATAGAGGTTGGGATGCTCATAACGTTTGGGGGGATAGAGGTTAGGATGCAAATGACTTTTTGGGGATAACGGTTGGAATGCACATCTTTTTGGGAAGTTAGAGCTTGGGATGCTCATGTTTCAGAGGATAGAGCCTGAGATGCACATGATTTTTAGGGGGGATGGAGGTTGGGATGCACATATTTTTTGGGGGGTAGGGTTTGTAATGCACATGATTTGTTGGCAGTAAGGGCTGGGATGCACTTGATTTGTTGGGGGGACGAGGATTAGAATGCACCGAATTTTGAGGGGAGTGTAGGGTTCATCACACACATGATTTTGGGGTGGGGTTTACAGTGCACATGATTTTGCTGGGGGTCAGGGTTTAGAATGCACTTGATTTGTTGGAGAGATAAGGATTAAAATGCGTGTGATTTTTTTTTTTTTTTGGTGCAGAGAGTGGGATGCACATGATCTTCGAGGCATAGAGGTTGGGATGCCTATAACTTTGGGGGTAGGGGTTGTAACGCGTGTGATTTCTTACAGAGGGGGTACTTCTAGAAGATGAGTACTGATAGGATGGAGGAAGGAGCTAAACAAAGAGGTGATCTCAGCAAGAGTCCAGCCTCAGGCTAATCCCACGAGGAGCTCTGGACTATACACCATGGAGTTGATGCATCTTGAGGCAGGGCCCTTATGCAAGGTCCCTGTGTCAATCAATCATTGGCTGTGGCTGCCCCGGGGGTGGGTGCAAGCCAAACCTTACAGGTAAATGAGTGAATGCAACCGTGAAGGGCATCTGGGTGGAGCACCAGGAGCATTGACTGCATTGCTCAAACCTTTCTCTGGGTCATGCTCACCCGCTGCCTCAAATGTTACACAGAGTGTGAACGTCACTTCCTCTTCATTTTAAAGTGTTCAAAACAACAGTTCTCATAAGCCATGTTGCATCATCACAAGATAAATGTGGGGGTGAGCAGCTTCCACATGATGTTTTTTTCAACTTCTGTTGTTATTTTTAACTGAAAAATAAGAATTTTATATATTGATAGGGTACTATGTTAACGTGTTGATATATGTATACATGTGTAATGATTGTACCAAGTGAATTAACACATTCATTACTTCACATACTTATATATTTTGTCATAGTGAGAACGTTTAAATGTCATATATATATATATATCGTCTCACTCTGTTGCCCAGGCTGGAGTGCAGTGACGTGATCATAACTCACAGCTCACTACAGCCTTGAACTCCTGGTCCTCTTGCTCCAGCCTCCTGAATAGCTGGGACTACAGGGGCATGCCACGGTGCTGGGCTCATTTGTACATATGTATAAATGTTTTGTAGAGATGGGGTCTTGTCATGTTGCTAACTCCAGAGCACAAGCCCTCCTCCCACCCCAGCCTCCCAAAGTGGTGGGATTACAGGTGTGAGCCACTTCGTCTGGACAAAATCTATTTTTAAAAATAATTTTCAAATTTTTAACTACTGGCACCTTGCTAGGCAAAAGATCTTGAAAACTCATCCTTCCTATTTAACTGGAACTTCATATTCTTTGGTGCATGTAATGCTTAGTTATTATTATTATTTCTAGAGATGGAGTCTCACTCTGTCACCCAGACTGGAGTGCAGTGGTGTGGTCTCAACTCACTGCATCCTCTGCCTTGCAGGTTCAAGTGGCTCTCCTGCCTCAGCCTCCTGAGTAGCTAGGATTACAGGTACATGCCACCACACCTGGCTAATTTTTGTATTTTTAGTAAAGAAAGGGTTTCACTATGTTGGCCGGGCTGGTCTTGAACTCCTGACCTCAAGTGATCCGCCCACCTCAGCCTCCCAAGGTGCTGGGATTACAGGTGTGAGGCGCCTCGCCTAGCTGTAATGCTTAATTCTTAACAGCCTCAAAGATGATCATGGCAGCCAGCTTGGTAGTCAGGCTGAATTTATTTAAGTGTTGATGTAGATCCCTATAGAGAGGATGCTGTTGATGGCTCGCCCAGGTCCCATTTCCTGGTTTATTCCCTGGAACTATTTCCATGAGAAATAAAATCAAATTTTATTAATGCCAAGAATGTATTTCTTTGCCCATTGTTCTGGAGGGACTCACCCCCAGCTGTTGTGAATTAGTTGCTATCACTCACAGCTGTCTGCTATGTCAACCTGAAATAATCAAATGCATCAGATTCCAGTTTTAAAGAGCTTATTCAAGAGAAAAGCCAGGAATAGCCATTCTAGGATGCACAAACTCTAGAGAAACGGAGTCAATGCTCTGAAGTTAAAAGCTAAGTTCTTGCTTGTATACAGGAAGACAAAGTGATCCTCCTGCCTTCACCTCCCAAAGTACTGGGATTACCGTAACACGGCACTATAAAATGAAGTTCCTTAATCTTACCACGAGATGGCGCTATAAGATAAGGATTAAACCCTCCGAGCTAGGCGCGTGAGCTCACCTGGTGATAAGATTAAAGAACAAGGAATCCGAAGTAGCTTCAAATGCTGGGCTTCACCTGAGGGTGAAGGGTGGGAGGAGTGAGAGGATCAAGAATAATAACTAATGGGCACTAGGCTTAATATCTGGGTGATGCAATACTCTGTACAACAAACCTCTATGACATGAGGGGGGTGTTTTAAGTTCACAGGTCCACATGCAGATTTATTATATATAAGTAAAAAACCTAGAAACCCTTTGTTAACCATGTATAACAAACCTGTACGTGTACCCCTGAACTTAAAAGTTAACAAAGAAATCAAACGGGGTTAATCTTGTAAATACATGGACTCCTTTCTTTTTCTTTTCTTTTTTGAGACAGAGTCTCGTCTGTTGCCCAGGCTGGAATGCAATGGCGTGATCTTGGCTCACTGCAACCTCCGCCTCCCAGGTTCAAGCGATTCTCTTGCCTCAGCCTTCCCAGTGGCTGGGACCACAGGCCCCCACCACCACGCCTGGCTAATTTTTGTATTTTTAGCAGAGAAGGGGTTTCACCATGTTGGCCAGGCTGGTCTTGAACTCCTGACTTCAAGTGATCTGGCCACCTCGGCCTCCCAAGGTGCTGGGATTACAGGTGTGAGCCGCCTCGCCTAGCTGTAATGCTTAATTCTTAACAGCCTCAAAGATGATCATGGCAGCCAGCTTGGTAGTCAGGCTGAATTTATTTAAGTGTTGATGTAGATCCTTATAGAGAGGATGCTGTTGATGGCTCACCCAGGTCCCATTTCCTGGTTTGTTGCCTGGAACTCTGAGGGAATAAAATCCTATATCCTTGTACATAGGAAGACAAAAGTTAATCTCCTGCCGTCACCTCCCAAAGTACTGGGATTACCATATCACGGCACTATAAAATGAAGTTCCTTAACCTTACCACGAGATGGCGCTATAAGATAATATACCCATATTAAGAATGTTTTTGTATTTTTATATATGGCTGACCTTTAGGCAACAGGAGTTGGGGCTCCACCCCTTTCAGGTGAGCCCTGGCTCAGCCAGGTCCCATTTCCTGGTTTATTCCCTGGAACTATTTCCATGAGAAATAAAATCAAATTTTATTAATGCCAAGAATGTGTTTCTTTGCCCATTGTGTTGGAGGGACTCACCCCCAGCTGTTGTGAATTAGTTGCTATCACTCACAGCTGTCTGCTATGTCAACCTGAAATAATCAAATGCATCAGATTCCAGTTTTAAAGAGCTTATTCAAGAGAAAAGCCAGGAATAGCCATTCTGGGATGCACAGACTCTAGAGAAATGGAGTCAATGCTCTGAAGTTAAAAGCTAAGTTCTTGCTTGTATATAGGAAGACAAAGTTAATCTCCTGCCTTCACCTCCCAAAGTACTGGGATTACCGTAACACGGCACTATAAAATGAAGTTCCTTAATCTTACCACGAGATGGCGCTATAAGATAAGGATTAAACCCTCCGAGCTAGGCGCGTGAGCTCACCTGGTGGTAAGATTAAAGAACAAGGAATCCGAAGAAAATGTATGTTTTGTGGGTTTGGAGTAGAGAGTTCTGTAAATGTTTATTAAGTTTACTTGTTCGAGGTCTAAGTTCAAGTCCCGGGTATCCTTGTTAACCTTCTGTCTCATTGATCTGTCTAATATTGACAATGTAGTGTTAAAGTCTCCCACTATTATTAGTGTAAAAGAGCTTTTCAATACCCATTTTTAGATTGCATTCTAGCCTGGGCAATAGAGCAAGATTCCCATTCTCTCTCCCTCTTTTTCTTCTTCGTTTTCCCTTTCTTTCATTCTCTTTTTTTCCTTCTTTCTCTCTTTCTCTCTTTTTTGTTTTCTTTTTCTTTCTTAAAAAAAAAAAAAAAAAAAAGAACAAGGAATCCAAGGTAGCTTCAAATGCTGGGCTTCACCTGAAGGTGAAGGGTGGGAGGAGGGAGAGGATCAAGGAGAATAACTAACGGGCACTAGGCTTAATATCTGGGTGATGAAATACTCGGCCTCCCAAGGTGCTGGAATTACATGCATGAGCCACCGTGTCCGGCTCAACTTCTTTCTAAGAACATTTAGCTTAAAACACAGATACATTATACAGCATAAAGGTATTTTCTTTCTCTATATCCTTGTTCTACAAGCTGTTTTCTTTCTCTTTTTTTTTTTTTTGAGACTGAGTTTCATCTTGTTGCACAGGCTGCAACCTCTGCCTCCTAGGTTCAAGTGATTCTCCTGCCTCAGCCTCCTGAGTAGCTGTGATTACAGGTGCGTGCCACCACACCCGGCCAATTTTTGTATTATTAGTAGAGACCGGGTTTCACCGTACTGGCAAAACTGGCCTTGAACTCCTGACGTTAGATGATCCACCCACCTTGGCCTCCCAAAGTCCTGGGATTATAGGTGAAAGCCACCTCGCCCGGCCTTTTCAAATATTTAAAACCTTTTTAAATAACTGGCAGAGATTTGTTTACACCATCATTACCATAAACATGTGAGTAATTTGTTACATTGCAACATTGTGACAGCTACCACATCACTAGGTGATGGGAAATTTTCAGCTCCGTTATAACCTTATGGGATCGCAACTGTGTATGTGGTTTGTGGTTCACCAAAACGTTGTTATGTGGTGCATGACTGCACAGGTGCCTGAGATATAAAGAATACCAGCTGGGCATTGTGGCTCAGGCCTGTAATCCCAGCACTTTGGGAGGCCGAGGTGGGTGGATCACGAGGTCAGGAGATCAAGAACATCCTGGTCAACATGGTGAAACCTTGTCTTTACTAAAAATACAAAAACTAGCGGTGCATGGTGGCATGTGCCTGTAATCCCAGCTATTCGTGTGGCTGAGGCAGGAGAATCGCTTGAACCAGGGAGTCGGAGGTTGCAGTGAGCAGAGATGGTGCCACTGCACTCCAGCCTGGAGACAGAGCGAGACCCTGTCTCAAAACAAAAAAAAAAAAAAAAAAGAAAGAAAAAAGTCAGATCTATATCTTAAACAGATTCACGCATCTTATGTTTAAAGGCAAGCTGTAGAAGAAACAAAAATACATTATTTTTAGAATAAATAAAGTTGACCCTTGAACAACAAAGGTTTGAACTGTGGCTATCCCCTTATAGGCAGATTTTTTTCTACCTCTGTCCTCCCTGGGACAGCAAGACCAGCCCCTACCCTTCCTCAGCCTGCTCAGGGTGCAGCTGACAATGAAGACCTTTATTTATGATCTTTATGATCACTTCCACATAAAGAAGAGTAAACACATCTTCTCTTCTTCATGATTTTCTTAATAACACTGTCTTTTCTCTGAGGTTTATTGTAAGAATATGGCATATAATACATATATATGCAAAGGATGTGTTAACCAACTTTACGTTATTGGTAAGGCTTCTGGTTAACAGTAGTCTATGAGTAGGTAAGTTTCTGGGGAGTCAAAAGTTAAAAGTGAATTTTCCCCTGCAAAGGGTGGAGCCCCAACCCCTGTTGCCTAAAGTTTAGCCATATATAAAAATACAAAAACATTCTTAATATGGGTATATTTTTGTAGGGGATTGGATTAAGCCCTTGGATAAAGGTGGAAGGGGTTGGAGAGAAAGGAAGGAGAAAGGGATGAGTTAAATATTGAGCACCCCTAAAGAGCCCTGGAGAGGGATGTCCCCTCTCCACCCTCCAAACCGAAGTCCCGTCATCCTGCCCTCGGAGTGCAAGCTCCGCCCCCATTCCCACGCCAAGCACAGGCCCCACCCCATCTCTGTCCCTAGGGCGCCCTGCCCCTTCCACCGCCACCACCCTCCAAACCAAGGCCCCGCCCACTCCACTATTTGGGTGCAAGCTCCGCCCATCTGCCCTCTGAGTGGCACCGTCTCAAAAAAAAGACAGAAACAAAAAGGACAGTTTTAAAATTTTTTTATTTTTTATGTTTCAAAGTTTTACTTCTGCTGTGGGCATCAAGTTTTTTACTGTGAGATGAGGGTATCTTAAGGAAAGCTATTTCTCAGTTATTTCACAAATATTATTATCAAGGAAAATAAGACTATTATTATTAAAAGTAAGCCACACCCCCACCCCGCCCGGAGCACAGGTCCCGCCCCACTTATGTCCCTGGGACCAAGCCCCACCCCTATCCCCGTCCCTCGGACATAGGCTCCGCCCCCAGCACCACCCTCCCTGCCCGGTGGGACCCCACTCCAGAGCCTAACTTCATTCCCCGGGTAAGAATACTAGAATTTCTTCTTGGAGGCTAAATAAAGAAGAGGTTAGTTCTTCTGCATACGTCTAAGGCTCCTCTGGCCAGAACAGCCGGACTCATAGCTACTTCCGCTCCCGGCGGCCCCGAGACCGGAAGCGGAAGTGCGCGCGATGGTGACCGTCTGCGACTGAGCTGTAGTGCGCAGCGCGGCGAGGTGGGAGTGTCTCCGGCTGGTCTGCAGGTGTGGCCCGGCCCCTAGGGAGGGCGGGGAGGGCTGTGCTGGCGCCGGCAGGGGCTGGAGGGCCTAGAACGGCTCTGCGGGTCTGAGGTGCTTCCTCCTTGCGGTCACCCGGGGGCGGCGTGAGGCCCACACTGCCAGGGCCTCGCATCTGGGCGCCCACTCCCCGGTCTCTTGTTGTCAGCTATCCCCCGTCCGGGCAGACAGGGTTGTCGTCCTGTCAAAAGGGAAGTCTCAAACAATCCTGATCCCACAGCTCAGGAATGTGGTAGTACCGGCGCCAGCCCTCACCTGTCCTTCCCAATTTTTAGGGAAAGTGCATGAAGAGGGCCCTATCTTACCTATAGGATGCAAGATAACTGCGAATTACTAATTCACGTTTTATATGATATGATACTTAATATCTAGCTTTGCAACTGGAAAGTGACATCTGGGTCCACGTTTGCAAATTGATTTGATTGGCCAAGTTTACTTAAAAAATTGAATGCATCCTCCATTAAGGAATGAATTAGA
Organism: Alouatta palliata; assembly: GCA_004027835.1. Lineage (NCBI taxonomy): Eukaryota > Metazoa > Chordata > Mammalia > Primates > Atelidae > Alouatta > Alouatta palliata. The sequence goes on along the minus strand of PVKV010012663.1, from coordinate 3,210 downwards.
TGAAGAGAGGGTTTTTTTTTTTGGAGACTGACAATTTGAAGTCTTTTAGCGTAATATGTTAGCTTGGCTTTGCATCTCTTCCTTTTCCTTAACTTTTTCTTTCTTCTTTTCTTTCTCATAAGAGAGCTTTTGGCCGGGCGTGGTGGCTCACACCTGTAATCCCAGCACTTTGGGAGGGTGAGCTGGGAGGATCATTTGAGGTCAGGAGTTCAAGACCAGCCTGGCCAACATAGTGAAACCCTGTCTCTACTAAAATACAAGAATTAGCCAGGCATAGAGGCAGGAGCCTGTAATCCCAGCTACTTGAGAGGCTGAGCCAGGAGAATCGCTTGAATCCTGGAGGCAGAGGTTGCAGTGAGCCAAGACTGCACACTGCACTCCAGCCTGGGTGACAGAACAAGATTCAGACTCAAAACAATAACAACAACAAAACAAAAAAGAGAGTTAATTTTTTTTTGTTTTTTCTTTATTTTTTATGTTTGAGACCTTTTAATTTTTGACTTTTACTTCTGCTGTGGGTATCAAGTTTTTCACTGGTGAAAAACTTGATGAGGTGAGGGTATCTTAAGAAAAGCCGTTTCTCAGTTATTTCAGAAATATTATTATCAAGGAAAAGTAAGGCTATTATTCAGATCTTTTCAAGTTGGCTCCAGGCCTTCCCCCAAGCATGTGAATCTCAGAGCTTCAAAATGTATGGGACTTCAGGGAAAAGATGGTAGAAACTTTGTTAGTACTGGAAATTCAAATTGAGTTGGACATAAGTGGGATGTCTTTTTACATAATGGGGTAAAAGCTCATGTCTACTGAGAAATGAGGAAAAAATTAACTCCAGAGGAAAATTATGCATCAGATTTCAGTTTTATGAGTGAGGTGTTTGTTTCCAAAAAGAATATATACCCTTGCCTTGCCTTTTTAGAAATAATTAATATTGTTCCTTAAAGATACCTGAAACTTGTGATTATGGCTTGTGAAAGACAGGCTTTAAGTTATTCTTATATTTGATTTTTGTGGTGTCATATTCTTTTTTTTTTTTTTTTTTGAGACAGAGAGTTTTACTTTTGTTGCCCAGGCTGGAGTGCAGTGGCAGGATTTAGGGTCACTGTAACCTCCACTTTCCAGTTTCAAGCGATTCTCCTGCCTCAGCCTCCCGAGTAGCTGGGATTACAGGCGCCCACCACTATGCCTGGCTAATTTTTGTATTTTTAGTAGAGATGGGGTTTCACCATGTTGGCCGGGCTGGTCTCGAACTTCTGACCTTGTGATCCACTTGCCTCGGCCTCCCAAAGTGCTGGGATCACAGGCATGAGCCACTGCGCCTGGCCCCCCACCCCCTCTGTGTTTTGAGAGAGTCTCATTCCGTCACTCAGGCTGGAGTGCGTAGCACAATCTTGGCTCACTGCAGCCTCCACCTCCCAGGTTCAAGCAATTCTTGTAACTCAGCGTCTTGAGTAGCTGGGATTACAGGCACAGACCACTAAGCCCAGCTAATTTTTGTATTTTTGGTAGAGATGGGGTTTCACCATGTTGGCCAGGCTGGTCTCAAACTCCTGACCTCAAGTGATCCACCTGCCTCGGTCTCCCAAAGTGCTGGGATTACAGATGTGAGCCACTGCGTCCGGCCTCATGTTGTCTTTTGTGTGTGCATGGGGACGTCCCTTCTTAGGCTAGTTCTACTGAGTCATTCTTGAGGAGTGTTGATTGTTTGGCATATTTTCACTGGGGTGCCCTCCATGAATTGGGCCCTGTACATGGGGAAACAGTGTGACTGAAATAGTTACAGTGCTTGCACCTATGGAGGTTTTATTGTAGCTAAGAAGATTGTAAATTAATAGTGCCAAAGTTGATACGAGAACATGGAACAGGAGAACTTGGAGAGGGGGTCAGGGAACACATCAGAAAAGGAACAAATGTTTGAGCCTTCAAGGTGAGTTGTATATAGCTAAACAAGGAGTCTGGCTGTGGAGTGGGGTGGTGGAGGAAACTTGAGAGAACATTCCAGATATATAGTCCTTCAGGCAGTACAAAGCCTGTTGTGTTCCAGGAGCTGAGAACAGGCAGAGAAAGCTAAAGCAGAGAAAATAAGGTACTGAGTGGATGAGCCAGGTGAGAGAGGGAGGCAGGTCCCTTAAGATGAGCATTGGACTACTGTCTTTTTTTTTTTTTTTGAGAGAGAGTCTTGCTCTGTCATCCAGGCTGGAGTGCAGTGGTAGGATCTGGGCTCACTGCAGCCTCCACCTCCCAGGTTCAAGCGACTCTCTTGCCTCAGCCTCCTGAGTAGCTGGGATTACAGATGCCTGCCACTACGCCCAGTTTCACCATATTGGCCAGGCTGGTCTTGAACTCCTGACCTTAAGTGATCTGCCTGCCTGCCTCAACCTTCCAAAGTGCTGGGATTACAGGCGTGAGCCACTGTGCCTACCTGGACCTTATTCTTTTTTTTTGAGATTGAGGTTCAATCTTGTAGCCCAGGCTGGAGTGCAGTGGCGTGATCTCAGCTCATCACCACCTCTGCGTCCCAGGTTCAAGCAGTTCTCCCGCCTCAGCCTCGTGAGTAGCTGGGATTACAGGCGTGCCACCACACCTGGCTAATTTGTATTTTTAGCAGAGATGGGGTTTCGCCATATTGGCCAGGCTGGTCTTGAACTCCTGACCTCAAGTGATCCACCTGCCTCGGCCTTCCAAAGTGCTGGGATTACAGGTGTGAGCCACCACTCCTGGCCACCTGGGCCTCATTCTAAGGCCATGGGGAAGCCACTGAAGTTTTAAGTAGGGGAGTGACATGATTATGTTTGTGATGTAAACAAAACACCCACTCCTGGATTGAGCATGGAGTTTAGGATGGACAAGGATGAATGCAGAGTCAGTATGGGAATTTGGAGAAGTTCAGCACTTGGATGATGGTAGCTGGGGCTTGATTGTGGAACTGGAAAAGTTGGAATGTTTGAGATACCTGCAGAAGGTAGAATTGAGAGAATTCAGTGATTGATGCATTCTCTTTACCACATAATCAAGGTCTGCAAACTGTGAGCAGTGGGCCAAATCTGGTCTCATGCTGGCTTATAGCAATAAAATTTTATTGGAACACATTTGTTCATGTGGCTATTTTTGCCCTATGACCATATGGCCCACAAATCCTAAGACATTTATTACTTAGTCCTTTGCAGAAAAAGTTTACCAACCCCTAATATGTAAAGTACTTAAAATTCATTA